>VMDO01018727.1:0-41461 GCA_007922755.1 Pedetes capensis
ATACAAGTGGACCCAATAGGAGGAGAGAAGGAAGTAGTAAGAGGAAGTGGATGATGAGGAAGGCGGAAGGGGGAACAATGTAGAGGGGTAAAGAGGGAGAGAAAAAGCACAAAATGAAGGATGCAACTCTATGAATTTTTTTCTCTTCTTTTGTTTATTCTGTAAAATGTTTAAAGAGATGAAAGTGTAAGCAAAACTGATTTAATAGTTACATAAAGGATATATCAAATGACTTGTTACTCTGTACCCCACTAACGTGTATAAATAAATACAAAAAAAGCATAGAAAGGCTGTAAAAAAGACTTGAATAATTGCAGGGTTCAGATAGGAGTTTTTATGGACAACAATACTGAAAATAAAAGATTAAGAAATAGCATCAGTATTTCCTTAAGCCACAGTTCCAGTGCTGAGGTGGTAGAGCCTTGATATTCTGCTTCTCACAGTAGGCTATGGGACTTCAATAGTGTGGAAAAGCTTTGCTGGCTATATTATTGTCGTGACTTCTAAACCTTTATGTGCTTCACAGCACCTGGAGGGGTTATTAAATAAAATATGGATGAGCTTACCCTTAGAGTTTCTGGTACAGTGGAGGGGAGGCTGATAACTGGTATCTAATGAGCTCCCGCTGGGATGTGGCTCAGTTGGTAGAGTGCTGCGCTGCAGTCTCTGAGGTCCTGAGTTCAATTCTCAGCACTGCACAAATGGGAGAAGGACCTGGCAATCCACTCCCAAGGCAATCCTGAAACAGCCATTGAAAACCCTATGAGGGTCGCTATGAGTCGGATACCAACTCGACGGCACCTAACAATAACAACAAAAACGAGCTCCCACATATTGCTGATGCTACTGGTTTGGAGACCAAGTTTTGAGAATGACTGTTGTATAGAGGTCCTCAGTAACATGGCAAAGCTGGGGTAAAATTAAGAGAGCTACTTGAGACCAGTGATTCTCAATCTTGAATCATTGTTTGAATCACTTAGGCATACCAAAAATATTGATGTCAATATCTCTGAGATGGACCTGGGATTTTTATTTTTTAATTTTATTTATTTATTTTTTATTGGACATTTTTAATGTACACCTTAATGTGATTCATTCTGACATGCTTTTCATTGTGGCATTTACATATATGCATTTTGATGTATATTATTCATATAGGTTCCCCCTTACGGACCTGGGATTTTGACAAATTTTAAAGCTTTCCAGGTGTTTCCAATGTGCACAGAAATGGGGATTTGTTCTCATTTCCTAATTAAATGTCAAGGCTGGCCACCTGCCCCTAATGAAGGGAATTAGAAGTACTGGGATCACCTCAGGGAGGCTGAACAGGAGAACTGATGACAAAGGCAATTGTAACTCCATGTAACTCAGGGCTTGGCTTGTTGTTGTTGTTAGGTGCTGTCCAATTCATAGCAACCCTCATAGAGTTTTCAATGGCTGATTGTTTCGGGATTGCCTCTAGAGTGGATTGCCACATCCTTCTCCTAGTGCAGGGCTTAGAATAGGCATAATGTTGGTATGTCATGGGTCTTTACCATATACTTCCATTTTTCCAAGTTGGAAACCAATGGACAATTTTTTTTTCCTACCATATGGAACATTGTTGGATGTCTTTTCCTACTCAGAGTATAAAGATGGGGCCACACTCCTGAAGGGAAAGAACATTTCTTTTAGGGCTTCTGTTTTATAGGGAAGTACCAGGCATTTTAAGTTACAGTATATCCTCCAGCATCTGAACTTGGAGGCGGCTTTGCCTTCCAAGCAGGAAAATCTGAGATCTCTTGCTGCGTCCTAACATTAAGCTTTAAGCTTGGGAAATTGCGTTCTGCTCAAAAATGAGTCAACTGAGAAAATCAGATCAAAGCTCATAAAAACAGTCTGTAGCCCAAGAGAAGAACATTTTTCTAATGCTCAATAGAACATTCTTCCCACCAAATAGAATTACTACATGACAAGGGAAAAAAAAATTGTAAAGAAACCCCTGCCTGATGGCCCAGTTTGCTTTAGGAGAACACTATATGTAATAATAAATAGGCCAAGACAAGTACAGATGAGCTTGGGATAAGAAGAAATGGGCAGGGGATGTGTGTGTGGGGAAGGAATCAATAGTCCAAGGAGTCATAATGGGAAAGATATGCTACCACAGGACATTGGGTCATTAACACTCTATGTTTTTACCTGCACTTTAAGAATTAGCATAAGAAGAAAAAATAAGTTGGGTTAAAGATTTTCAAAAAGGAAGAGCGTGCATTTCTTCATAAATAAAAGTAGGAAGCAGAGTCTTATATAACAGTGAACTGAGAGTTTGATGTTCAGGCAAATGGTCTGAGGATGGTTCATTTCTAACTCTAATCTGTAAAAATTGTACTTGGTGTATCCTCCAATTTGCCCCTTGTGGTAGAGTGCCGTGCTCCATCATGGCAACCACAAGGGAAACGCTGTGGATGGCGGATACGTTATTATTAAGCAGGCCACCTGCCTCCAACCCCTGCCTGGGTTTCTGTCTTGTTGGCAGGTAAGAAGGAAACCTTCTGTTTCCTTTGGCCTCACTCCTGGGAAATCTGGACCTATAGTCTACTCCCCACTGCCAGCTACCTGCTTTGAGCCCTAATCCCTACTCCAGGCCTTATCTTTTGAGAAACTCCAGAACAGCCAAGAGAAATAAATTTCCAAATAATTATTTCAAATAAGTTCAAAAGAGAGAGGAGTGCTCAGCTGCATGTGACTGCACCTTTCCTGCCTGCCGCATGGAAGGGAGAGTGCCCATAGTGCCCTGGTGGTATTATTGTTGTTGTTAGGTGCCATCAAGTCAGGTCCAACTCATAAGAACCCTATGTACAACAGAACGGAATGCTCCTGGACACTGTGCCATCCCTGGCACTATGTTGGAGCTTCTCTGCTATTCATAGGGTTTCCAATGGCTGATTGCTTTGAGATTGCTTTGGGAGGGGCTACCAAGTCCTTTTCCCATTTTTATGGTGCTGGGGATTGAACCCAGGGCCTCACAGAGTGCAGATCAGCATTCTAACAACTGAGCTAAACCCCATCCCTAATCCTGCTGGTATAGGGGAAGCTTTAAAGAGAGCCCTACTGCAGAGGCTTCTGGCTGTTTTTGGCTCCAGTGACTGGGTTTCCAGCTCTTTGGAAGACAGTTTTTCCCCTAGGTGGAGAGGGGTGGTTTTGGGATATTAGACTTTGGCTTTTTGTGAGTCATACTATCCAGGCTTGGAAGACATAGGAAGCAGGCAGCTTTAAGCCATTATTTTCTCTTCAATACTGGCAATTGAACCCAGGGCTTGTGCATAAAAGACAAACGCCCCATTACCGATCTGTACCCTCAGCCACTTTCTCATCTGTTTTAATTTTATTCATTTATTTATTTTTGTGGTACTGGGGTTTGAACTCATGGCCTTGAGCCAGCCTTGCTTTGCAAATTCTGGACCACTGAGCTGCACCCTTAGCCCATTTTTTTTTTTTTTTTTTTTTTTTTTACTTTTTGAGACAGGGTCTTGCTAAATTATGCAGGCTGCCTCTGGTCTCGAACTTGCGATCCTCTGCCTCCGATTCCCGAGCCGCTGGGATTACAGGCGTGCACCAGTGTACCCAGTTCACCTTTTTTATTTTGAGTCAGGGTCTTGCTAAATTGTACAGACTGCCTCTGGCCTTGCATTTGCCGTCCTCTTGTCTCAGCCTCCAGATTCGCTGGGCTTACAGGGCTACCCGATGGTCCCTGGTTTGAAGCCATCTTTTTGACTGAAACTTCTAGATTTTCCTTACCCAGGTATTTCTAGTGAGTGAGTGGATTCTAGCCACTTTCTCTCACCTTTGTTCACTGCTCTGAAGGCACCTATTTAGGGAGAGAGAGAGCATTCACTTGGCTAAACTTGAATCCTTTCTTTTCCCTTGGTCTGGGGCTGCAAGAGGAGGTATCTAGCTGAGATGATGTGAGAGCCATGTAGCCTTGGAATGGTAGCTCAGGGCTCTCTGGACACTGAATTTTGTCAAGCCTGTGCATAACAAAGAAGACTCCATTCTCCATAGGAAAAATGAAGGGCCTTTAGGGAGCAGTAATAGATGTTGAATGTCCCTGAAACAGGAAACTCTTCTATAAGAAATCATGAAATATTACTGACAACGTAAAAAGATTGATCACCACAGAAAAAGTTTTGACCTTAAACATCCAAGGATATATAGAAAAATGTTCCCACAAGAAGACATGCAAGTGGAAGAGAGGCCTTTGGTGGTGGTGGGGGATGGGGGGAGGAAGTGCCCAAGGGGGAACTTATCTGTATAGTGTACAACAAAATGCATGTATGGAAACGTCCCAATGAAATGCATGTCAGAATGAAACACATTAAGTTGTACATTAAAATCTTCCAATTAAAAAAATCATTTTCTCCCCAAGACAATACCGTTTACACACATCTGTCAGAAGAATATTCTTCTTTAATGATACAGACCCTGATTCCTGCAAAAGAATAATACCTTTTATTTTTATTATATGAAGGAAGTTTTTGTGTTCTTTGGGGGGCCTCTTTTACCACAAAGAGCCTCTTTGGAATACTTTCATTATAATCTCAGATTTCTTACAAAATTTCTCAGCTCCTAATCCTTTGATGCTCTCCTTGGGAGAGAGGACAGGAAAAGGCAGGGTGCCAGTGACTTTCTTTGTCATCAAACTGGAGTCACGTCCTACTGAGGAGGACAGTTTGTCTGTGGTGTTCTTTCACTGCTTCTAGGATTTATTTATTCATTTCTCACCCATCTCTAAAGTTTTCTCTCCTATGAATTGCAGTACTTCTCCATCTGTACTAGTGGTTATTCCTAACACTTTTTTAGACTCCTTTATTATCAAAATTGTGAATACTTAGAATTATAATCAGAACGAGCTAAGCAGAGTTGGCCTGGTTAGTCCTTGGATGGGAGAACGCCTGGGAATAACAGGTGCTACAGGATAAGGAGAAGGACCTGGCAGCCCACTTTCGAAACAATCAGCCACTGAAAACCATATGAATAGCAGAGAAGCACTGACAACAGTGCTGGGCACGGCACAGTGTCTGGGAGTGTTGCTTTCTGTTGTATATAGGCTCGTTGTGAGTCGGACTGACTCAACAGTACCTAACAACAAGTAAATAGGAGTATCCAAACAATGATCAGCCTTCCATGAGATCAGACATCATCAATTTAGGTATGAAGAGTGGGTATAAAATTTATTGTACAAATTCAGGACATGTTGAAATAAAAGGAATCATTTATTTAAAATTATATGATGCCACTTTTTAAAAGTCAGAATTCCACATGAAATTTTGAACTAATTTTTAAATTTTTGGCTATATAACCTCCAGGAAGGTTAAGAAAGTTTGATATTTCTTTCATATAATCATAAACTGGCTTAATTTCTTCTGCACACTGAAACTTGTCCCATTTAGTTTTATTCTGCTGTTTTTAGTTGATTTTCATTTCCTTAATCTGATATAGATATCTATGTATTTTAAGCACATTCATTTTTCAGTTTTATCTCCCCTACCCCATTCTTTGTCTAGAGCCATACCACCCTGGTGTTTGATCCTGGCTGATCTTGGAAGCTAAGCACGGTTGGGCCTGATTAGTCCCTGGATGGGAGACCACCTAGCAATACCGGGTACTGTAGGGTAGGGAGAAGGACCTGGCAGTCCACTCTGAAACAATTAGCCATCGAAACCCTTATGAATAGCAAAGGAGCACTGACATGGTGCCGGGCATGGCACAGTGTTACGGAGTGTTTTGTTCTGTTGTACATAGATAGGGCTGCTGTGAGGCGGACTCAACTTGAGGGCACCTAACGATAACAGCCACCCCACTCTTCACCTCTGTAGCTGCTGGCCACTTTAATCCTCCAACTCCATGATGGTGGGAAGGAAGGTGATTGATACATAAATCATGGACATATTTAACTTTGTGAATTCACTAAGTCCTTTAACCTTTCTAGCCACAATTTCCTCATTTGTTAAAGGAGATAACAGTAATTACTCAGCCTACTTCGCCATTGAAAAGAACAACATGATGCAAAACTGAGGTAGGACAGAAAGACAAGGAAAACTGAGGGGACCTGGGAAGGAAAGAGCTTTCACCTTGACATCTGGTCTTAAGTGCCTTTGGCTAAGAGTCAAGGATTTCAACACAACTGAAAGAGAAAACAGCTATGAGGACTGATTGCACAGAAATATTATTTCTGGGAAGTATTTCAAATGAAAATGTTAAAATACCCATGCTTGAGGTCAGCATGTATGTGGCCTTATTTGAGTGGGAGCCTCCTTTCTCTAATTCCATGCTTCTCTGAGAACCTCACAAACAAGATTATGGCCCATGCTGACAATCAACATGCCTGGATAACTGCTTCGTGACTAAACATAACAAGAATTTTTTTGACTATTTTGACCTGTGCTTCTTAACACCACCCCTCTCTTATCTGTAAATCTGTACAGTGCACTTCCTGAGCTACCTTTGAGCAGTGTAACTTCAAGAGCCACATCCTATATATCCATTGTAAAGACAGCCAAAGGCATCTCTTTTTCTCTGAATGCCTGTGCTTTACCCTAAAGCATGTAGTTTCTCTTCCACTTAATAAACTCTCCAGCTTTGTTTCCCTCTCACTCATTCTGGAACTTATTTTTCTGTGATGGAGGCAAGGACCTGGCTTCACCTGAGTGGAGGTCCTGAGGAGGAGAACTCCCTAGATGAGGCAGCAATGTTGGGCTGCATCTTCCACTGCTGCTGAAAAAACAAAAACAACCCTAAATACATAGTCAGATTATGGTTCCTGTTATTGTGATATCATACGTCATAAACTAATGTCTGCTGAGCACTTACTGTGATTCAGGCAGAGCTGATTTCTAACCATTCATCACAGTATCAAACTCCTGTATGATTGGTAAGCAGCCATTGTCTTTCACCAACATGGCCGTCCTAGTCCCTTCCCCAGGACTCTGGACTTCCGTTATTGTCCCCCAACAAAAAAAGGTAATGTCTAGATATCAGCAGACCTTTGACATTCCATTCTAATATTACAGTATATTCTTTTTTATTGGAAATTTTAAATGTACAACTTAATGGGTTTCATTCTGACATATATTTCATTGTGACATCTCCATATACGTATTTCATTGTACATTGCTCACATAACTTCCCCCTCACCCTGTCGTGAACCTCCTCCTCTACCACGTCCCCTCACCAATGATCTCCTTCCTACTTGTATGTCTTTTTGTGGGAATATTTATCTATATATGTGCATCCCGATTTTGATTTAAGTCCAAACTTTTTTATATAGTGATCTACCGTTTTACATTCTCAGCAGTATTACATGAGTGATCTAGTCCATTTACATTATTGCCATCTTTTGGTATTATTGGTATTATTATTATTGTTTCCTGTACTAATAAAGTTGTGCATTACTGTATATTCTTAAATCTAATCTGCACCCTTTCAACATTTTTAGAGAGCTATGAAAATCAAGTGTGGACTAGAGTCTTGAGTGGACTCTAGTTTCCAGGAGGAAACTTTAGTGCACATTACGAAGTGAAAAAGCTAATCTGAAAAGGCTCTACATACTGCATGATTCCATTTTGAAAAAGGCAAAACTATGGATATAATAAAAAGATCAGTGGTTGTCAGGGCCTAGGGATAACATCACAACACAATCAACAGGGGTGGAGTTTGCTCCATTGTAGAGCCCCAATGCCCTTGGTTTGATCTCTGGTACTGCCAATAAAAATAACTGTCCTTGCCAAAGCACCACAATTAATAATAACAAAAAATAACTGGACTCATCAAAATTAATCTCTTTGTGAAACAAAGGACACTATTAGGAAAGTTAAAAGAAATCCATAGAACTGGGTGGTGGAACATGCCTGTAATCCCAGTGACTTGGGAGGCTGAGGCAAGACGATTGCAAGTTCAAGGCCAGAGGCAGCCTGCCTAATTTGGTGAGACCCTGTCTCAAACAAACAAACAAAAAATGGGGCTGGGGGTATAGCTCAGTGGTAGAGCACTTGCAAAATATGTGAGAAGCCCTGGGTTCAGCCCCCAAGTATGGGTTAGAAAAACTCCATCAATAAAAAATGAAAGGACAATCTAACTAAAAAATGGACTAAAGGCTTGAGTATTTTTCCAAAGAACATATACAAACAGCCAAAAAGAAAGCAAAAGACTTAATATCATTAGTTATTAAGGAAGTACAAATTCAAACCACAATGTGATGCTACTTCATACCCTTTAAAATGGCTATAATCAAAATAATAAAAATAAATGTTGGCGAGGTTAAGGAGAAATGGGGAACGTTGAATATTTGCTGGTGAGAAAGTCAAATGGTGCAACAACTACAGAAAACAATTTGTTGGTTCCTCAAAAAGCTAAACATAAAATTACCAGATGTTTCAGCAATTCTACTTCTAGGTGCATGCCCTAGAGAGTTAAAATAGATGTGTCCATCCATGTTTATTGCAGCACTAGTCACAATAGTCAAGATATGGAATCAACCTAGATGTCCATCAGCAGAGGAATGGGTAAACACAATGGAGTTTTACTCAACTATAAAGAAGAAGGAAAGTATGTCATTTTCAGGCAAATTGATAGAACTGGAAAAAATTATTTTAAGTGAAATAGCCTGATCTAGAAAGACAAATATCTAGTTTTCTCTCATATGGACTGATGTTGTTGTTGTTGTTAGGTGCCGTCGAGTCGGTATCCGACTCATAGCGACCCTCCGTACAACAGGGGAAACACTATTGTCAGTGCTTCTCTGCTGTTCATAGGGTTTTCAATGGCAGGTTGATTTTTGGAGGGGGTTGCCAGGTCCTTCTCCCAAGCCTACAGCTTCTGGTGTTCCCAGGCGGTCTCCCATCCAGGTACTCACCAGGCCCGACCCTGCTTAGCTTCAGAGGTCTGCCGGGATCGGATGCCACAGGGCTATGGCTGCAGGCTCATATGGACTACAGAGTTAAAAAAAATGTGTATAAGTACACACACACACACACACACACACACACACACACACACACACACACTTGGGTGCCAAAAACTCTATACACATTTTAAGAGATGTTATCCATGTACTACTTTTCAAATTTGAATTGAATTATGGTAGCAATGTGTAGTAAGTTATTTGCTTAAAAGGTGTTGTTAATCAAATGAATGTCAGCAGTGGCACGGTATTCAGCCATAAGAGGAGTGAAGTACCAATACATGTTTCAACTTGAATTTTCTGTGTAAACATTATACAAAGAAGCCAAAAACAAAGTCTCCATATTTGATGACTCCATTTACATGAAGTATCCAAAATAGGCAAAGCTATGTGGATAGAAAGGAGGTTGTTGTTTGCCAGGGTTTGAGTTGGGGCTGTCACTGAGGAGGGAATAGGAAACCCTGCTTAATTGGCACAGTTCTTTTTGGGGGTGAAAAAATGTTACAGTTGCACAACTTTGTAAAAGAAGATCCACTGACTTGTACTCTTGTAAATGGTTAGAATTGTGACTTTTATGTCATGTGAATTTTACCACAGTACAAAAAGACATGGGGAGATTGTTCTGAAAGTCTATTTTTTAAAAATTTAAATGGCCAACTAAAAAATCTGAAATTTCATGTGAAGCTTTAAATAATCCCTGGCATTATTTTTGTGCTTATTTTCCCATAAATCTCATTTATGCAATTTCTGCATGTTTAGTATATTAGTTAATCCAGGTTTCAATTAAAGTAAAAGGACCTGGGATCCATTGACTTGTAGTGGTATATGAAGAAGTGATTAAACCTTTATATAATTGAAGCAGGAGGCTCAGATTTGATGTTGGACCTTGTGAAAAGTATCCTCTTGCTAAATTATAAATAGTCTGAATTTTTACTACATTTTCTCATGAATTTCCTGGGAAAATTTTAGAAGTTATACTGTGTGTGTGTGTGTGTGTGTGTGTGTGTGTGTGTGTGTGTGTGTGTGAGTGTGCACTATGTTTGTTTTAGAAGAATTTTCCTAGCTCTATGTAGAAGCCTAAAACTTACTTTGCCATGGTATTTGCAGATTAGTGGCTGGTAGAATGAGGCTGAGTCCTATGTTTGCACTGTCAAAGTGACCACGTTGTCCTGAATATAATTAGAAAGTTATTTTGCTTCATTTAATCTTTGATTAGAGAGAGGACTCAATATAAAAATATAAAAGTGATAAAAAGTCCCATAGAGGGGTTTCTTTTCCTATTAGGGCTCTCAATCATTCTGTTCTCTTCCCCAAATCTGAGGTATCCATCCAGAGATTTGAGTGCACATTCAAGTGAATAAGTGTTTTATACAAATTGCATCTATTATATGCAACTGTTCTGAGATTTTTTTCATTTAATGAATACTTTTAAAGATTGTTAAGTGTTTTTAGGAGTGTTTTAGTAAGGCAGTTACTAAAAAGGGGAGGAAGGATAGCATTGTACCTGAAAGATTGTTCAAATCTTAACACATTTGAATCAGTTTCGAGTGTAGCATTTGCTCCTAAATTATCAAGGCAGGTGCTATTGTTCTGTCTCTGTGTGGTTGTCTGACATTTTAGGGACCCTTTGTTTCTAGATTAAATGCTTGAATCTCAGTCTCTTTCTTCAACAGGGCATCCCTATGTACCTCAGGGTGGCCTCAAACTCATAGTCCTCCTGCCTCCACCTACTGAGTGCTGGGATTACTTAGGCCACCACACCCAGCTTTGTAGTGACCTCTTTTTGTGTGACAATTACATGATTGTAGTTTGAGATTTGGGTTCAGATGAAGTCAAAATAAGCAACCAGTTAAACAAACTCTCCTGTTTCTAACGGTGCTAGTTAACCTACCCTGACTTATTTTTAAGTGGTGGGCTTTTGCATTTTGTAGTCCTAGTCTTATGTACCATATATTTTTGAATCCAATCCATACCTTTCAACAATTTTGGAGGCCTACAAAAAATCATATGTGGATTAGAATCACATGTGGATTGGTTTTGTGGTCAGGAGGTCTGGACCCAGGTTTTCTTCAACCACAAATCCAATCTGCAGGGTTCTAATCCACATCTGATTTTTTAGCCCTCTAAATCTGTTGAAAGGGTATGGATTAGATTTGAGAAGTACACTGTTTGGAGCAACTGAAACAATACAAAAAAAAAAAGAAAAAAGAAAAAAAAAACTCTCTTGTAGTCAGCTTTTTCACACAGTGTAAGAAACCTTTTTTTAGAAATGCAAATGATTCAAACACATTTTCCAGGGCTTTTATCCTGCTAAGTAAATTCCATTCCAGCCTGAACTCAGTTTTGAAATTTTTTTATTATAAATGGCATAATTTCATGGAATACTAACACTTTTTGACCTAAGTGTTCAATTTTAATTTTAAAAATTTTGGCTAATTGCCAAAAACTTGTAACAGATGGAATAATGGAGGTCATATTTTTGCAAAGTCAAGGATAACTTATCTTCCTCATATGACTCTCAACACTGTCAACCCATTTTGTGATTTTATTGGGATGTATAGGAAACAAAGATCCAGAACTATAGTTTCAAAAACAAACAATAACTAACAGTAAAAATAAAACAGATAAAAATAGATAGGATAACAGATAAATAAATGTGATGTAAATTAGTATGTAAGAGACTTAGTTCTTCAGGGTATAAATCATCTTCCGTAAGTGAGATCTTGGCAATTATCTTGAGGGCCCTTTGTTGTTTTAGGCAATAATAATTTTGTAATTAAAGCAATTTAACTTAGCATGCTTTCATTTTAAAATATATGCAAGACTTCATGAGTATATGGGAAAAATAGGGGAATATAACCTGAATATGCATTTGAGTTTTACTACATATTAGTTAAAAGGTTCCATCAACCTTGTAAGTTGATAAAAGTGTAACCAAAAATGATGTAAGAGTTGCATAATGGAAAAAGCCAATGTTGTATTACTCTGTACCCCACAAACATTTACCAATAAAGGGAGAAAAAGTTTATATGTATGTAAGAAAGTGGCATAATTTAAAGCTCAAATATAACTAATAAAGATGTCTTAGCCCATTGCCATATCCTTTGTTACTGTTGTTGTTAGGTGCCGTTGAGTTGTGTCTGACTCAAGAAATCATATAGTCTTAGTAAAATGTACCAATTTTTAACAACATTGTAGTTTAATTTTTTCCATTTATTATAATAATTGGTGCTGTATACAGTCATGAAAGTAGAAGCAAATGAGAGACAGTTTTAAATCATAACAATAGTCAACTTTATTAACCACTTGCTGTTTGCAAGATACTGTTCTAAATGCTTCATCCGTAGTGGCTCCTTTAATACTAGCAATAGTTTTCTTGGGTGGCCGTAGCTAAGTACCACAAATGGGTGGCTTAAACTACAGACATTTATCATTTCACTGTTCTAGAGGCTTGAAATCCTAGACTGAGGTGTTGGCAGGCTTGGTTCCTGCTGAGCGCTGTGCAGGAGAATTGACTCCAGGCCTCGCCTCTAGTTCCTGGTGGTTGCTCACAAATGTTGGTGTTTTTTAGCTTGTGGAAGCCTTGCCCTGACTTCTACCTTCATCCTCATGTGGTGGTTTCCCTGTGTGAAGATTTCCTCCAGACCAACTCCCAACTTTTTTTTTCCTCAATACTGGAGGATTGAACCCTAGGACTTGCACATGCTAGGCAAATGCTCCACCACCGAGCTGCACCCTCAGCCTCCTTTTTATTTTTTAATTTTGACGCAGGGCTTGCTAAGTTGTAAACTGAAGATCCTCCTTTCTCATCGTCCTGAGCTGAGATCACAGGCATGTGCCCCACATTTCTCTCTTTTAATGTCACCTGAGTCAAGGCCTATCCTACTCCAGTATGATCTCATTTTAACCAATTACACCTGTAAAAAACTAATTCCAAATAAGGATTGTTCTGAGGCTCCACACTCATCACCCAAGCACCTCCCAAAGGTCTCACCTCCTCATATCATTGCCTTGGGGGATAGGATTTCAGTGTATGAATTTGGGGTGGGGGGACACAAACAGACCATAGCAGCCAGACACTGCTATCTCAAGCTGATGAGAAGGAAAAGTGAGGTGGAGAGAGGTTCCTTTACTTGCTCAAGCTTATGCAGAGTAAAATGGATGGTGCTGGGATTTGAATCCAGCCAGCCCAGTTCCAAAGCCTACAATATTTTCCAATTTGTTATTTCTTTAATGTGATTCCAGATATACTTTATTAATATTTTATTTTTTTTTTCACTAATGTTCAACTATGAGTTTCTTCTAAGGCCAAGTTGCCCACATGCTCACTAGATTTTTTTTTTTAACCTCAGGAAATTCCTGATTCTATTCTTTACCATGAGCTACTATGTCTCTTAATGTTATCAGCAATTCATAGCAGGCTTACTTTTTTTATGACCTCAGTAACAATTTTTTTAGATGACTAATCTAATTAGGTCTGCAGCCGTACCATTGTGGGGTCTGATACCATCAGATCTCAGAAGCTAAGCAGGGTCCAACCTGATTAATACTTGGATGGGAGACCGCCTGGGAACACCAGGTGCTGTAGGCTTGGGAAAAGGACCCAGCAACCCACTCCCAAAAAAGAATCTGCCACTGAAAACCCTGTGAATAGCAGAGAAGCACGACAATAGTGTTTCATCTGTTGTACATAAGGTCACTATGAGTCAGATACTGACTCCAAGGCACCTAACAACAACAATAACAATCTAATTAGGCTGAGGTTTAGCACAGTTGGTAGAGTGCTGCTCTGCACTTTGCGAGGACCCTAGCACTGCAAAAATGGCAGAAGGATATGGCAGTCCACTCCTGAAAACAATCCCAAAACAGTAGCCATTGAAAACCCAGTGAGGGTCCCTATGAGAATAATCAAGTTCATCTAAATATATTTATATATATGAAGGTGCATTAAAACCATACTCACATAATACTTGTCCCTGAAGGCATTTTTGAAAAGGAACAAAGAACGAATACCATAGATTTCCTCCTCCTCCTACCTTGATATGAGAATGGGAACTTGCATGATTACTTCCAA
Source organism: Pedetes capensis (assembly GCA_007922755.1). Lineage (NCBI taxonomy): Eukaryota > Metazoa > Chordata > Mammalia > Rodentia > Pedetidae > Pedetes > Pedetes capensis. The sequence continues at coordinate 14,013 of VMDO01018727.1, forward strand.
GAGGGAGAAAGCAGCTGAGTCATACTCCAAACTACTGTGTACACTATAGAAAGAGACTACTTCACTGTCACGTGTATTTCCACGTAAAAACTGCCAGAAGCAAGAGGGGGGATAACTGATGGAGTTGCCTTTTCAAATAAAAGAAAAATACATTGGATAATGAAGATGCTTTTTCTGCCTCCTGGGGTATTAATAGATGCAGTGTAAGCAGTATCAGAATAACACTAAAGTCAGCTGCATGTTTGTTTCAGTTATTTAATTGCTAGAATAAGTTACATATGGAAAGGGAGAGATTGCTTAGCATTTTGGCTCGGATATAGATTCAAAATGATCATCAAGGCAAATTATCTGGAAGTTTTCTCTGACCATTTCTTAGGACCCAGTGAAAGGTACATCTCAGTTCTGACATTATTACCCTTGGAGGATGACATGGCCAGGAGATGACATTGCTCCCACGGGTGGGAGCTGTAGGTGAGTGAGTGGAGGGGGCAGGAAGTGATCCCTAAAAGCTGGGAGCCCTGGCCGTATGCAGAGGTTCTTGCAGTTGTCGATATAAATACCCCCTTTCAGAGGATGACCTGAATATTTTTGCTATGCTTTTTCAGCTTTCTCTGAATAAAAATTCTGACAGGGCCGTAGTTGGTCTCAGAGGAGTCCTTAATATTGTATTTACAGAGAGCTGCTCTGTGCCCAGGGAAAGCACCTCAGCCCCCTAGGACAGTTATGCCCTGGGCCAAGGTCCAAAAATGGGGCCATTTCCTTCTTGGGTCACCACACCAGTAGATAGGACTCATTTCCTTTTCAGGTACCTTATCTGGAAAGTGTTCGATTCAGTACTTAGGTATAGTGAGGAGAAGGAAAATTAAAGCATGTTGTTTTTCTATATTGTTATTGAAGACAGGCTATTTTCCATGCAGTATATTTGAGAAGCATGCAGCAGTGGGCCTGTGGCACCCAATCCCCTTAGATCTCGGTAGCTAAGCAGGGTTGGGCCTGGTTAGCACTTGGATGGGAGACCACCTGGGAACACCAGGTGCTGTAGGCTTGGGAGAAAGACCCGGCAACCCAGTCCCAAAAATCAATCCGCCATTGAAAACCCTATGAACAGCAGAGAAGCACTGACAACAGTGTTTTGCCTGTTGTGCGTAGGGTCTCTATGAGTTGGATTCCGACTCAACAGCACCTAACAACAACAATATTTGAGAAACCACAATCCAACAATGCATAGCTGTCAGGCCCACTCTGTCCTCACTTCCTGTCTCTTGAGTTTGAAGTTTCTCAGAGAGAGTCAGGCCAGAAAAAGAAAGTTCCCCAGGGAAGGTCACCAGACTGTGTGGCTGCCTCTGAAGTCTTTTTACATTCTCTGATTTTCTGATTTCATGGCAGAAATGAGTATCCACTTATTTCTTACATATGCCAAAATGGTACTCTGCCTGCACCAAGGTGACTGGGGGCAATCAGGATGTCAGGGTAGAGGAAAGGCATGTTATGCCTTCTGAAATATGTTGTTGTTGTTAGGTGCTGTCGAGTCAGTACCCAACTCATAGCAACCCTGCATACAACAAGGGAAACACTATTGTCACTGCTTCTCTGCTGTTCATAGGGTTTTCAATGGCGGATTGCTTTTGGGGAGTGGGCTGCCAGGTCCTTTTCCCAAGCCTACAGCACCTGGTGTTCCCAGGCAGTCTCCCATTCAAGTACTAATCAGGCTCGACCCTGCTTAGCTTCCAAGATCTGGTGGGATTGGATGCCACAGGGCTATGGCTGCAGGCTTCTGAAATATAATTGGACATAAAAACTGGCCTTCTTCTCTAAAGCCTTTGAAACTGCCCATGAGTTTCCTGTAGCATCTTCACAAATATTGGCCAGCTTTCTCTTTTCTCCTCTGAGCAAGCTTGGTTTCCTGTAAGCATCAGCCTTTAGTTTAAATTTAAAATGAAACTCAGTATGGTTTTTTAAGTTTTGTTTGGGGTATGGCAATAGGAGGGGAACCTGCTCCTTTTCTCTGAAGGGGCACGATTACATTCATTTGTATGCAGTCACTGCCAACAGGAAGAATTCCACAGTCTTTCACCTTCTTGGTTAAGTGGATCTGCGTGAGCGAGGCAGCCACAAACCTGCCATCCTTTCTATAGGAAACTGGGCTGCAGGTTTCCAATGGCTGACCTGTGGACAGACTTTGAATGGGAACTGTGCAGCGAATGGAGCGTGTTTTGTTTCTAGTTCAACACTAACTATATTGCTCACTGGAAGTGTGGGTGGGGACAAGACAGGGGCTGGAATGCATGCAGGCTGAATGTCAGCTGAAGTCCTCCTGGAGGGGGATGATTCTGGCTCATCCGTGAAGGATAATTATAATTAAAAACAAAACTTTTAGATAAGAAGCTTGAAGGGAAATTTTTCTGCATTCGAGAGAGAAGATATTAAAGACAACCAGCGAGGATGAGCGTAGCATCAGGTTGGGATTTAGGAAAAATCCCCCAGCTAGACTGGACTATTCTTGCTGAGGAGTGCTGGGGAGGAAGGCTGGGGTCTGAAGAGATGACTGTGAGAAAAGATGTGTTGATGTTGTTGTTGTTGTTGTTGTTGTTGTTGTTGTTAGGTGCCATCGAGTTATGTCTGACTCGTAGCAACCTTTATAGGGTTTTCAATGGCTAATTGTTTTGGGATTGCCTCAGAAGTGGATTGCCACATCCTTCTCCCATGTGGTGGTGTTAGGTGCTGTCAAGTTGGTCTGACTTGGCGACCCTGTGTACAACACAAGGAAACACTCCCCGACACTGTGCCATGCCTGGTACCATGTCAGTGCTTCTCTGCTATTCATAGGGTTTTCAATGGCTGATTGTTTTGAGATTGTTTTGCGAGTGGGTTGCCATGTCCTTCTCCCATTTGTGCAGTGCTGGGGATTGAACACAGGGCCTCAGAGAGTGCAGGGCAGTGCTCTACCAACTGAGCTAAACCTTAGCCTGAGAAAACTATAGGGACTTGAATTTTTATGGTAAGAAGTGTGAAATGATCTGTTTCTGAGCAGAAAAGTGACATAAAAAGATAATCATGAAGATTAATCATTGTAAAGATTAGTTCAAAGAAAACTTGGAGAAGGAAGAGATTAATGTCTAATATATCAACTTCAACTTGTCTCTCCACACAGCTGAGCAATTCTTTTAGTTTTTCAATAGTTTTATGTAAAAAAATTCCTAAAGCAGCTATTATGCATCATTCCTTCATGCCATTAGCCCTGAGCTCTGACCAGCCTAGACTTCTAGAGGCTTAATTTATATTTTTCTATTGAGAAAATATGTGAATTATGAACCCCTCATTTGTTACTACTTTGACAGCAGTATATTTTTTCTCTTTCTGGTCTGAAAGACATAGATTTTTATTTTTTGCTCTTTTTTTTTTGCCTCTCCTGCACTATAAAAATGTGATTGATTTTGTATCTTGCTACTTTGTGTTGTTGTTAGGTGACGTTGAATTGGTATTCGACTCATAGCGACTCTACACACAACAGGCAAAACACTATTGTTAGTACTTCTCTGTTATTCATAGGGTTTTCAATGGCAGATTGACTTTTGGGAGTGGATTGCCGGTCCTTCTCCCAATCCTACAGCACCTGGTGTTCCCAGGAGGTCTCCCATCCAAGGACTAACCAGGCCTGACCCTGCTTAGCTTCCAAGGTCTGATGGGATCGGATGCCACAGGGCTATGGCTGCAGGCATCTTGCCACTTTAGTAAGTTTTATTTCAGTTTTAACAGTCTCCCTGTGCAGTCTTTAGGGTTGTCTGCTTACAGCATCATGGCATCTGTGAATTTGGGTACCCTTTCTTTCTCTTGCCGTATTGCTCTGGCTAAGACTTCCAGTACTACATTAAATAAGCATGGTGAAACTGGATGTCCTTGTCTTATTCCAGAGCTTAGAGGAAACTCAGTTTTTCTTTATCTAGTATGTTTTTAGTGCATTTTTCATGTATGTCCTTTATTAGGTTGAGATACATTCCTTTTACCTCTAATTTTTTGAGATTTTAAAAAATCATGAATGGATGTTGAATTTTATCAAATGCTATTTCTGTTCCTATTAAGATGATTTTAAGATTTTTTTCCTTCATTTTGTGATGGATTATATTGATCTGTGTATGTTTCCTCCTCTTTCCTTTTTTGTCTTTTTTTAGTACTAGAGGTTGAACCTAGTGCCTTGCACATTTTAGAGTGTTCTATCACTGAGATGCACCCCAGCCACTTTTTTTTATTGTTAATATTGAGACAGAGTGTCTCACTAAGTCGCACAGGTTGCCTCTGGCCTTGACCCTATGATCCTCCTGCCTCAGCCTCCCATGTCAGTGGGATTAAAGGTGTGTACCACAACCATAGTACCTGTTTGATGTATGTTTCTTATGTCCTTTAAAATGCTAATAGGCTACTTTCATTTTCAAATGCAAAATTGACATTTAGACATAAACCACTGCATTATAATCAAGTTGCAACAGTCAACTTTATATTTAAGGCATTCAAACTTCGACAAATTTATTGGGCAGTGTGATGACCAAAGACAGGCCATCTAAGTATAGAGTGGTATTTGATAAAGGTATCATCTCCTAAAAGGGCATTGTTCCAGGAATTTCTACTGTAGCTGTCATGGTTTCAGAAAAACAACAGATATGGCTCCCATGTAGCCAATACATTTGCCTCCTATTTATTTCAAAAGAGTTGGCTTAATTTCAAGGAGTTGGTTTATGAGATTACAGGAGGTGGGAAGTCCAAAGTTGGTGGGCCAGGCTAGTAGGCTGAATGTTGAGATTGGAGCTCAGATTTCAGTTTTGAGGCAGAATGTCTTCCTTGTCATGGAAACCAGTTTTCCTGCAACAGCCTTCCAGCTGATTGGATGAGGCCCGCCCATATAGATGGAAGTAATCTACTTAAAGTCAACTGATCGTAGATAATAACCCTGACTAGAAAATGTCTTTGCAGCAACAGTTAGACTAATGTTGATTGAATGCCTAGCCATACTGATGGGTGAAAGGGACTGGAACAAATTTCCTCAGGCGCCAATTCTACTTTCCAATTCTTATATTTCACAGCTTTGAGAATTCCTGATTTAAGACTCTATGTTAAATAACTCATTGGATGTTCTTTTTTCTCCAAAGATCTTGAGATTTGTTGATCCGCTTTAGCAGACATGCTCCAAGTGACTACTGTCTGTCATCACCCTTGTGTAGGCTCTCAGCTCCTGGTCGTGGGATTACTGCAGTAAAGCCATTCAGTTCAATGGTACTTCTCTCTTGCCCTCTTTTTTGTGTTATTTTTTGGGATTGATCTCAGGATTAATATGTGCCCAAGGACCAGTATTCATTTATATATGAGTGATCTGAACCATCATTCCTGTTTTTTCTTTTTTTTTGTTCTGATTGAGATTTGTTTGTGAATAAACTTACCTGAAGATAGGCACACATATATACACATTTACTTGATTGTTTAAATTCATAATTGTACTTGTAGCATTAATTCATAATAGAGGGAACATATAATGTCTATTAATGAGATGACTATTGAAACAAAAAGTAAATCCACTTGAACCAATTTAACAGCAAACATAGACTTTCATCTAATTCTGCTTTCCTAGCTTACTTTCAGCTCTTGTTGTTAGGTACCATCAAGTTGGATCTGACTCAGAGACACTAAATAGAACAGAATGAAGTACTACCCAGCACTGTGCCATGAACACGATCTTTTTAAGATTGAGCCCATTGTTGCAGTCGCTGTGTTTCTTCTCATTTTGAGTCATGCCACATCAGCAAAAGGAGGTCCCAAAGTCTCTACTCCATTGCCATCATTAAGGTTAACTCTACTCTGAAGAAGCAACTCTTCCCTAGTGTTTCTTGAATGCCTTCCAGCCTGGGGGACTCATTTTCTGGTATTATATCTGGCAGTGCTTCTCTTCTATTCATAGGGTTTTTAATGACTAATTGTTTTGGGAGTGGGCTGCTGGTCTTTCTTCCTAGTCTGCCTTAGTCTGGAAGCTCAGCTGAATCCTGTCTATCATGGGTGGCCCTGCTGATATTTGAAATACCAGTGACGTAGCTTTCAGCATCACAGTAACATACAACCCCCCCCACCCCCAGCACCATAAGCTGACAGATACATGGGGCAAAGATCTACCAGAGGTTTATAAACCCCAAACACCTACATATGAATGTATTAATTTTTAAACAAATGAATATGATACAGCATCTAGAGTTCTTTCTCAATTTATCTCAGACTCTGAGTCATTTCCCTCTACCATTTCCTAAATCCAAACATCAATGTCTTACTAAAGGGCTAATTTGCAAGAGGAAGAATGACGATGAACAGCACAGCTCTTATGAGCTGCAAAGGCAGTTTACTTATTTAACTATTGCTAAGTGTTGGAAGATAAGCCAAGCCAAAACAGTCTGTGTTTTTGCATAGCAACATGGCAATTAGAATATGGGATTGCCATCTCCTTTAGAAAAGTGGGGAAGAATAAAGCAGAGAAGAAAGACAAATAAATGAAAAGCAAATAAATGAAAGACAAATAAATGAAACTGAATAGCAGCATTAAGATAACTATCAGTATAGAGTAGCTATTAACTCAGGAAGAAGGCATTCATTAAATTGCTTTTCCTTTTAAAATTTTGCTATTGTGATAAAATAATGCTAACAATATGTTCCTCCCTTTTAATATTTAGCTATCTGGTAATATGAAATGTATTAATAAAAGGGACATGATAATATAAAAACAAATACTTACGTGGCAAACCTCTCATTCCAGGTGTATTCTTTTCATTGATTTCTTTTTCTACTAAGGGATGTTGGGTCCATTAATATATTTAGGAATGGCATATAATGAATGTTTGCAAGGACTTGCAGAAAATTTAATATTTATCCCTTATATGTTATACATTTAGCAAGTGTTTACTATTTCCATATCCTGTTGAATAACCCAGACATTAACTTCTTCTTTGAGTAATGACAATACATTCTCTACAATAAATAATTCTGACACCACATTCTTTTTCTGGGCACCATCAATTTAGTAGCTACAGATTGTATAGATTTTTTTTTTATGGTGATTTCAAATAAGATAACATATCACAATTTATTTATGCCCTGCACCAAGCAACAATTTTTAAATTATGTAGACCTTCATCATTACAAACAATGTAACCATCCCTGAATGGAGATACAAGGGAAATAAAATTAATTTAATTAATCTTAAATTATTTTATTAATAAATGTTAGTGGGGTACAGAGCAGTACATCATTTTTGGTTATACTTACAACTTACATAAATTATGAAACCCTTTGATTAATATGTGGTAAAAATGATACGCAATTATGGGTTATATTCCCACTTTTCTCCATGTATTCATGTAGTTGCATCATGTAATTTAAAATTGTCCTCTCCCTCTTTGTAACCTTCTGTATTATTTCTCATCCCCATCCCCCCTTCCACAATCTATACTCCTCCTGCTAGACCACTCCCACTTCTTTCTATTCATATTTTTCCTTCTTAGGTAATCATGGTTGTTCTTTTTTATATATCTGCATATTTACAGGATTTTTTTCTTCCTTTAAGTTAGCTTTAACTCCCAGGTATGAGTGAGAACATATGGTACTTCTATTTTGGGGCCTGGGTCTGTTCACTTAGGATGATATTCTCCAGTTCCACCCATTTTGCTGCAAATGACATTATTTCATTCTTTTTCATTGCTGAATAATATTTCATTGCATATTTATACCAGAACTTTTTTTTAAATCCATTCCTCTGTTGATGGACATCTTAGTTGATTCCATACCCTTGCAATTGTGAAGAGTGCTTCATTAAATATGGTGTCTCTCTCTTACGATGACTTATCTCCCTTTGGGTATATTCCCAGGAATGGTATAACTGGGTCATAGGGCAGTTCTAATTTTAATTTGCTAAGGTATCTCCATATTGATTTCCAGAGTGGTTGAACTACTTTCAATCCCACCAGCAGTGTAAAAGGGTTCCTTTTCTTCCACATCCTCACCAGTATTTGTTCTTATTTGTTTTGTTGATCTTGGTGATTATCACTAGTGTGAAATGGAATCTCAGAATTGTTTTGATTTGCATTTCCCCAATGGCTAGGGATATTAAGCATTTTTTTTCACGTGTTTCTTGTTCCTTCAAATGTCTTCCTCTGAGAACTATCTGTTCATTTCCTTAGCTTACTTATGTGTTGGGTTATTTTTGTCTTGGGATTTGCTTTCTTAAATTCTTTGTATGTTCTTGAAATTGGTCCTCTGTCTGATGTGTAGGATGCAAAAGACTCTCTCCCATTCTGTAGTTTCTCCCTTTACTCTGTTGATTGTTTCCCTTCTGTATAGAAGATTTTTATTTTCATGTAATCCCATTTGTTAATTGTTGGTGCCATTTCCCGGGCAATTGCTATCTTGTTATGGAAATACTTTCCTATGTCTCTGGATTAAAATGTGTTTCCTAACTGCTGTTTTAATAGTTTTAAGCTTTCTGGTTTTATTTTGAGGTCTCTTATCCATTCTGAATTCACTCTCATATAAGTTGAGATATATGGGTCTATTTTCAATTTTATGCAAATGGATATCCAATTTTTCCAACCATTTGTTGAAGAGGTTATCTTTTCTCCATTGAACATCCTTAGCCCTTTGTCAAAAAATCAGGTGACTGTAGTTGTGTGTATGTATCTCTGGGTGTTTGGTTCTGTTCCATTGGTCTTCAAGCCTATTTTTGTGCCAGTACTAAGATGTTTTTGCTACTGTAGCTATGTAGTGTGGTCTGAAGTAAGGAATAGTGATGCCATCTGTGCTTTTTTTTTCAGGATTATTGTTTCTATTTCTGGAAGTCTTATTAGAATTTTAATGTGGATTGTATTAAGTCTATAAATTGCTTTTGGTAATATAGCCATCTTTACAATATTGATTCTCCTGATCTGTGAGCAAGGGAAGTCCTTCCATCTTCTATTACCCTGTGCAATATCCTTCTTTAGTGTTTTGAAGTTTTCTTTGTAGAAACTTCAGAGTCTTTGGTTAGATTGATATCTAACTATTTAAATTTTTGGAGGGCATTTTAAATGGGATTGTCACCTTAATTTCCTTCTCTTCCTGTTCTCTATTGGTGTAAAGGAAGGCTACTTATTTTTGCATGTTAATTTTGTATCTTACGATTTTGCTGAAGGAGCTAATTAGCTCTAAGAGTTTCCTAGAAGAGTTTTTGGGGTCCTTTAGGTAAAGGATCATGTTCTCCATGAATAAGGATAATTTGATCTTTTATTTACCTATCTGTATCCCTTTGATTTCTTTTTCTTGCCTGATTGCTCTGTCTAGGACTTTGATCACAATATTGAGTAAGAGAGGTGAGCATGGACATCCTTGTCTTGCTTCTGATCTTAGAGGGAATGGTTTCAATTTTTGCCCATTTAATGTGATATTGGCCGTAGGTTTGTCATAGGTGACCTTTACGATGTTGAGATATTTACCTGTTATTCCCAGCTTCTCCAGGGCTTTTATCATGAAAAGATACTATGTTGTGTCAAAGGCTTTCTTAGCATCAGTTGAGATGATCATGTGATTTCTGTCTGCAAGTCTCTTCATGTTGAATTACATTAATTGATTTTTGTATGTTGAACCAGCCTTACATCTGTGGAATGAAGCCCACTTGATCATGGTGTATGGTCCTTTTTATGTGTTGCTGAATTTTGTTTTCCAGAATTTTATTGAAGATTTTTGCAGCTATGTTCATTAGGGAAACTAGTCAATAGTTCTTTTTCTTTGAAGTGGCCTTGCCCTGTTTTGGTATCAGGGTAATACTGGCTTTGTAGCATGAGTTTGGAAGTGACCCTTCCTTTTCTACTTTATGGAATAGTTCAAAGAGTTAAAACTTAATTCTCCTTAAAGGTTTGATAGAATTCTGCTGTGAACTTGTCAAAACCTGGGCTTTTATTTGTTGGGAGAATTTTTATTACTGTTTCTATTTCAGTAAATATATGGGTCTGTTTAAATTATGTCCTCCAGGCTTAATTTTGGTAATTCATATGTATTAATGAACTTTTCCATTTCTTCTGTACTTTCATTTTTTGGGGGAGTTCAATTTGTCAAAGTATTCCCTGATGATCTTCTGAATTTTATTGGTATGAGTGGTTATGGCCCTATTATCATCTCTAATTTTTTAAAATTTGGGCGTTTTCTTTCTTTCTTTTGGTAAGACTGCCTGGGGGAGGGAGGGTGTCCATTTTGTTATTCTTTTTTGAAGAACCAGCTCTCTGTCTGATTAATTCTTTGGATTGTCTTTTTTGGATTCTAATTTGGATATCTCTGCCTTGATCTTGATAATTTCTGTCTGAGTACTCCTTTTGGGATTGGCTTGTTGTTGACTTTCTAGTGCCTTAAGATGTGTTATTAAGTTTTTTTAATTGGGACTTCCTTAACTTATTCATGAAGGAACTCACCGCTATGAACTTCCCTCTGAGAACTACCTTTGCTATATTTCATAAATTTTGATAGGATATATTTTCATCCTCATTTGATTACAGAAATTTGTAAATTTCCTCCCTGATTTCTTCAATGACCCATTGATAATTCTGCAGTATATTATTCAGTCTCCATGGATTTGTAACATTTCCAAAATTTTTCTCACTTTTGAGTTGCAGTTTTATTCCATTGTGATCTGATAAGGTACAGGGGATGATTTCTATTTTTTTGTGTTTGTTGGGGACATTTTTATGGACTAAGATGTGGTCTGTCTTAGGAAACATTCCATGTGGTGCCAAGAAGAATGTGTGTTCCACATCTGATGGGTGGAATATTCTCTAGACATCTGGCAGGTCAAGTTGGTCTATGGTGCTATTCAAGTCTTGTTTCTCTGTTGATTTTCTTGCTTTGATGATCTGTCTCTTGGTAAAAGCGGGGTATTGAAATATCCCATAATTATTATGTCTGGCCCTATGTGTTCCTTTATCTCCAGTAAAGTTTGTTTTATGAAGCTAAGTACACATGTATTTGGTGAGTAGGTGGTTTTATGGGTTTCTTGTTGACTGTCCTTTCACTAGTATGTAATGTCCTCCTTTGTCTTTTCTGATTAGTGTAGAATTGAAGTCTAAGTTGTCCAGAATTAGTATCACAACTCCTGGTGGTGTTTTTTTTTTGTTTCCCACATGCTCGGTATATTGTTTTACAGCCATTTATTTTCAGCCTTTTGTGGTGTTTGTGGATGAGGTGAGTCTCTTAAATGCTGCATATTGAACATTTATGTTTTTAAATCCTATTAGCCAGCCTATGTCCCTTGAGTGGTGAGTAAAACCATTTACATGGACAGTAATTATTGAGAGATGTTTATGCTGCATCAATTTGGTACTTAATTCTATTTTTTGATTCAAATTGTCCTATTTTTTCTTAAGTTCCCCTCATGTTTATTATTCATTCCTTTGATCTTATATTTGGGGTTGTCTTACCTCTTCTATGTGCAGTGTTTCATTGAGAATCTTTTGCAGTGCTGGCTTGGTGGTTGTGAATTGTTTAAACAAGTCAATATCATGGAATGTCTTGAACTTACCATCTACTTTAAAAGATAACCTCACTGGGTAATGTAATCTTGGTTGGCAGTTATTCTTTTATTCTTTTTTGGGACTTGGATGTCTGGCCAAGCTTTCCTTGCTTTTAATGTCATTGTTGAGAAGGCCACTCTTTTTCTGATGGTGTGCCTTTGCAAGTGAGTTGATGTTTCTCTTTTGTAGATTTTAGAGTAGTTTCTTTGTCTAGATTTAGCTTTCCAATTATAATGTATTGTGGGGAGGATCTGTTCTGGTCTACTCTGTTTGGGGTTCTGAATGTTTCAGTTACATAGGTAGCTATTGCCTTAGGTTTGGGAAGTTCTCATCTAATATCTCTTTGAATAAATTTCCAAATCCTCTTGTGTTGTTTTCAGTTCCTTTGTGAACCCACTGAATTCATAGGTTTCATTTCTTCATTTTATCAAGTACCTCTTGAGAATCTTGCTCATACTGCTTCATCATTCTATCTTGGCATCTGAGTAAGTAAGGTCCTCTACCTTTTCCTCAGCTTCAGCTATCCTATTTTCAATGTCATCTAGTCTGGATATTGAAGATTCTACCATAGTACTGAGTTGATTAATTTTGCCTTTCATCTCAAGGACCTCTGCTTGATTCTTCTTCAGGATCTCAATTTTTCTGTAGATTTTTTCTTCCAAATTAGATACGTTTTTGCCCAGTGAATCAACTGCTCTTGTGGTAGTGCCTTTGAGCTCTTTCAGCATATTTTATAAGCAGCATTCTAAATTCTCCATCAGGCATCTTCACGAATCCAGTTACTCTGAAATTATCCATTGAGGGGCTTTGGTTTATACATCAGGCATCTCCAAGAATCTGGTTACTCTGAAATTGTCTATTGAGCAGCTTTGGTTTATAGGATCTCCCATCCAGTTTGACCTTTCATGTTTTGTATATTTTTCTGCTGAGGCTTGCCCATTGCTTGGTCTGAGTTCTAGGTCTCACCTCCTTTGTATGTAAAGAGGTTCTTCCCCAATGTTCCCATGAGTTTGTGTGATTACAAAGCACTAGTGCTTCTCTCTCCCTCCCCCACACCCATAGTTTTCAGCTTAAATGTCTGGTGCCTAGCTCCCACAGTCACCCTGGCATTCAGCACTGCCCCTTCCATTTCTCCCCATCCCCCTCATTTCAAATCCCCAATTCCACCACAGCCTAAACCATGTATCTTAGCCTCCCTAGACCCATGGCACTACTCCATATTGCAAGCTCTCACAGGCCCCAAACATGCCTTATTCTGAGCAAGCTTTCGTAGGCTTGGGGATCCAGAAATGCCAGTGCATCTCCATACCCCAAACTCCCCACCTTTCAGTTTCTATCCTTCCAGCTCACAGTTCCATTGGCTCCAGAGTCCAGGGAAGCAACCATCTCTTCCTGAAAAATCAAACAAACAAACAAGCCTGCCCCCCAAAAAACAGTCTCTGGGTCCAAGACCCTGCAGTGGGGCCATACTGCCTTGCCTCCTCCCAGGAGAGTCCTACAGATCTCCACTTTTTTCTCCCCTCAGTACCTTTAGTCAGCCATGGATCCTCCTGGAGGGGTCCATCTTGCTTCTTGTTAGTCACACTTCATCAGAGAGGGCCTCACTGCACCTCTCTTCAGCCATGTGCCCTTGCAGGAAGCTTGGTGGTGCCTCCCACCAGCCATACACTGTCAGGCATGGGTCTGCTGCACCTCTTTCCAGCTGTGTGCCTCCTAAAGGGCTCTGTATCCTCCAAAGTCCTCTGATACTGTCTTCCCTGGGGCTGAGGATTATGGAGAGTGGTCCCACCATTTTGTCCTCTTGTCTAACATTTCAATCTCCACTATTTGGTCAGTTGTTCTCATGTCCTACTTTTCTTGATAATTAAAACTGCACTCCTCTCCTTTTTTGTTTTGAGTATAGAATTTTACAACTTTCCCAAACTATTTTCTTCCCCAATTGAACCAGAACCTCAATTAGTCTTAAGTTAATGACTATTTCAACATTAATATTTTAAGTAATATGTCAATAATCCTGCCAAATTTTTCAAAAAATCTGGACATTAAAAGTGCAGGGCTCATTTTGTGATATATTTTTTCCTCCTCAGACTTATTATGGCTTTAGTTTTTTCTTTTCCTTAAATTGTCCAGTCATATGAAACTGAATTGATGCTGAAATGAGAAAGGGTCTCTCTCTCTCCCCCTCCCTCAACCCCTTCCTCCCTCTCTCTTTCAGGACTGGGTGGTTGAACTCCGGGCCTCACATGCTAGGCAAGTTGCTCCTCTACTGAGCTGCACCCTTTTTAATTTTTTTTTGTTTTGGGATAGGGTCTTCCTAAATTGTTTACGTTTTCTCTGGCCTTGTGCTTGTGATCCTCCTGCTAGGATTACAGGTGGGCGCTATGGTGCCCCGGGAGGGGCTGTCTCTTAGCACATGAACCAAGTGTTTCCATTCCAATTAAGAATTGAGGGAACTAGGCACTAAAACCACAAATAAGTAAATGCCCTTGTCATACAGTTGCCATAAGGTTTACCTGATAAGAAGTGTAAAATCGTTAAACCATAGACTCCAGAGAAGAGAAGATAAAAATGTTATGACAGTCACAATGCCAAGTGAGAGGAGGACTGTGATAGAATAGCAAATGTGCCAGCACAACACAGAGGAGGCTTACCATTCCACAGTGTACTCAAATATTTGGTTACATGATCTGAAATATTCATGTTTGTGTATCTTGACCACTTTCAATTCCCTTTATTAATTCAAAACATGTTAAGAAGTACATCTTTGTGCATTTTTCAATTACATGAGGCATGTTTCATCTATTTTCTCTCACTATTTTTTCTTTTAAGGGAAGGAGGAGGGAACATTTAGTGTATATTTGCTGGATAGTGGGTGCTTGCTAGTAGTTTCAAATGCATTCTCTTATTTAATCTTCCTAGTGACAGCATGGGAGGAAAGGATGACTATTCCAACATTACAGAAATGGCAACCTAGGTTCCAGTGGGTTTATTAGCTTTTCAAGTTCACACAGATTGATACTCCGCATGGTATTGTAACATAATGACTTTGATGTATACTGAACTTTTACAGATTTTCAATCCTGGTGACTCATTTGTGAAGTGAAAAATGACTCAGCTTGATTGTGTTCTGTATTCAGATGTTCTATTCTGAACTTAACGGGTTGATCTACAACCTTTGAATTAGACTAACATTTTCAATATGTATCTAGCTGTAAATAGAAGTTGTGCATTGCCTGCAGATACAGGTATTTGGAAAAGACCTATTGAATCAAACTGTCCGTGTGATTTTTGTTTTATACCAAGGGATGAACCCAGGGTCTCATGCATGTTAGGCAAGTGCTCCACCACTGAGCTGTACTTTCAACCCCCCCTTTTTATTTTTTATTTTGAGACAGGATCTTGCAATGCTCCACAGGCTGCCTCTAGTCTCAAACCACAGGCTGCCTCCCCCTCCTGAGTCCTGGGGATTACAAACATGTGGCATGGCAGCACTTGGCTTCATGTGATTCTTATGATTTTCATGGTCAGACTCCTTTGCAGACTCTTGTCTTGGGTGAAACTGAGTAGTGCCAGGGAAGGACCATATTTTTTAACTCCTGCCTCCCGAGTCTTCCTCCCTTTTCCAACCCTGTGTCCTATTAAATCTGTGCAAGGCTAATAAAGTGACTTATAGATTCTCTCAATACAATTTGAGTTGTTGTTGTTAGGTGCCGTCGAGTCGGTATCCGACTCATAGCGACCCTCTGTACAACAGGGGAAACACTATTGTCAGTGCTTCTCTGCTGTTCATCGGGTTTTCAATGGCAGATTGATTTTTGGGAGGGGGTTGCCAGGTCCTTCTCCCAAGCCTACAGATTCTGGTGTTCCCAGGCGGTCTCCCATCCAGGTACTAACCAGGCCTGACCCTGCTTAGCTTCTGAGATCTGACGGGATCGGATTCCACAGGGCTACGGCTGCGGGCACAATTTGAGTAGAGTATGGGAAATCACAAACTTAGAACCTCTAATGTGTAATACAATCGAGAGAATTTCTAGATAAGGCCAGGGCTCTGCATTTGACTTTTTTTGGGGGAGAATTTCCTTTAGTTCATTGATCTCTGACAACATCTCAGGCCTTCCGACAATAGGTGTTGAGGTGGGAACCCTTTCCTCAAATTTCTTTCATGCTCAAAAATGACAAGTTGGGATTTTCAGGATAGTTTCTTTAAATTCTAGGAGAAAATAAAAATGAGATAGATTGGAAAAAGAGATATAGGAGGGAAAGCTGTATAGACTGTTCCATTTCCTCAGAACCACTGCTAGATCACTCCCAGGACCCACAGATCTATTCCGTTCCATATGCTGCCTGAAACTTGAACTATGAACTTAGAACATCCGTCATTGCTGACTTTTTTAGCTTACCTTCCATTGCTGTCTTGTGCCTCTGGATTAGGAATGGGTCCGTGCCTTTTGACTTTGTGCTCAAGGTAAACAGAGGTCTGGATCCCGTATCCTTTCCCTTTGTTGATGTCTCTGGACTGAGATAGGAGGATACCAATATACTAAGATACTGGCTCTGGTAAGTAACCTTGAACTATTGAAGCAATGCCAACAACTACCTACTTTTAGACTTATTGATTTGAGAAAAGATAAATAAAGGTTTTTTAGCTTAAACCAGTAAGTTATGGTTTTCTGTTACTTTTTGACCAATACCAAGGTAACTAGTGGAGTTTCATGTTTCAGGTATCAACACTTCCTTATGAGGGTTGGATACCATTACATCCTTCCCTTCTTTCTGGACAGGTTCTTTCTTTTGCTTTCCTGCTTCTGAGAGGACACCTCCTTCCCTTCCCTACCTGGAGGCTCTTCTCTCCTGGCCAGGCTATTCAGCCTTTGTGTCTTTCTTTGATGCAGATCTCCAGCAAGAAATAACTTTCTTTCTTCTTAACCTGAACCTTACAGCTGTTGGATGTGACTCCTCCTATTTTTCCAGTCCCGCTTCGCAATCTAGTTATTTGTACACTTCTCTTCTTATTCACTCTCCCAGTGAGATGGAAGCTGCTTTAATATGACTGTACCACTTTTCTCTGTGTCTCCTGTCTCTTAGAATATAATCTCACTAGTAGAAGGAATCATATGTTTCATTTCAATTTAATAAATATTAATGATCTTATTTCCTTTCTGTTATGTACACTTCAGTTGAGGTTTATACTGGCATCCTAAACAAAAACAAAAACAAAAACAAAAAAAAACACTTTAGATTTTCAGGACACACAACATAAGCTTAGTTAAATGAATGTCTCTTGTATATCAGGCCCCAAAGAAGGAGAGATGAATTACCCGTCTGCATACTATTCTATAACCCTAGTTTACCACTGTCTATTGTCGATCAATTTGAAAAATTTGGATAAGGATCTAGAATTTAAACAAAACTTTGGAAGAAGTTCTTTGTTGAGGATGAAATCATATTAATCAATGCCCTAAAGCTATATTTAAATGAAGCAGGATTATGTACCTACCTCATTTATAAGCAAGGACACTTCACCTAGGCCAGTGCCTCCTCTTCTAACATGAAAGCCAATGGATTAAACCCAGGGAATTCCATTTCTGAAAATGGGAGGAAAGGATTGAGAGACTTGACTTTGGGCTTTTTTTTTTTTTCTTAAGGGAAATGAATCATAGTTACTAAGGACCTATCATGAATCCTTAGAGTGGATTAGATAATATGCTGATATTTTTAACATTAATTTTTTTATCACGATAAGAATATGAGATCTGTCCTTTAAAATTTTAAAAGGTACAATGCAGCATTGTTGAGTATACACACCATACTATCCAGCAGGTATCTAGAACTTATTTTGTTGCTTAACTGAAACTTTATGCCTATTGTCAAATACCTCCCCATTTTCTGTTCCTTTCCTAGCTCTTGGAAATCACCTTTTATTCTTTGATTTTTCTATGCATTTGACTATTTTAGATACCTCATATGAGTGAAATCAGGCAGCGTTTATTTTTCTGTGGCTGACTTCCTTCATTTGGTGTTTAGTTTTAAATTATAACAAATTACAGAAAATTGAAAAATTTTGCTTATTTAAAATAGTGTTTGAGTCCCTTTCTTTCTTCCTTCCTACCTTCCTTCCTTCTCTCCCATAACATTTTTTTTTGATAAATTATAGAATGAGTAGAATCTCTATTTAGGAAGTCTTCAGTGGGTGCAGACAGCGTACTGGTTTCTCTTAAGCCATGATCTCCCCGAATTCTCATGGCCACACCGTGAGTATGTTGCCTCCTATTACAGATGAAGAAATGAAGATTATACAACTTAGTCCATTTGGGATACTGTAAAAATACCTTAGCCTGAGTGTTTCTAAGTAAGAAAAAAAATTATTTCTCTGTGTTCTGGAAGCTGGGATGTCCAAGATCAAGATGGTAGCAGATTTGGTATCTGCCAAGGACTTATTCCCTGTTCCATGGATGACACTTTTTTACTGTCCTTCACTTTGTTATAAGGGCCTGATCTCATTCACAAGGACAAGGTTCTACTTCTTAATATTGCCAAAATGAGGATGAGGTTTCAATATGAATATTGGAATAACTCCAACATTAAGGCCATAGCAATAACTCAATATCTGACACAGCTGGCGAGGGGAAGAGCCAGCATTTAAATATAGATTTATCTTTCTCCTTTTTTAAAATCCATGGCCCTTCTTCTCTAATAGAAATGATAAGTGCTCAATAGGTCACTTACTAGATGAGAAATTTGGCACATATTTTCTTGCAAATGTGGATATTCTAAATATCTTTTACTTGACATTTCACTTTCAACAGCATGTTAATGAGTAATTCAATTCAGACTACATACCTGATTTTACGAGGGGCTTTATTTCTTTATTTTGATTTTATTTGATTCTTTTCTTCCAAGAACTAGATAGAAAATTTCACAGGTAAGACATCAGTATTATAAGGGTTTAATTAAACCTGTCGTTGTTGTTAGGTGCCATGGAGTTGTGTCCAACTCATAGAGACCCTTATAGGGTTTTCAGTGGCTGATTGTTTTGGGATTGTCTCAGGAGTGGATTGGCATATCCTTCTCCCATAATGATTAACCTAATACTCTTTAAATCAGACTTTTCCTTGAGCTGTTAATATTGTATCAAACCATGACACAATTATGCTTTGACACAATATTAATGGTGGTGCTGTCCTAGGACATTATGGAAGCTTGAGAGGCAGGATCTAGCTTGGTGGAAATGAGTTACTGGGGGCAGGCCTTTGGAGGGTTTTGCTTGGGACCCACAGTTCTGGAAAGCTCTCTATCTACTGCCCCATGATGCCTATGAGGTTGCCTACCATGGGCACTGCCTCTTGACACTGCCTTGCCTACCCTGCCACCATTATGGATTGATCCTCTGTGAGCTTCCTATAAGCCTTTTCTTCCATAAGTTTGTTTCAGTTTTATTTTCCCTACAATGACAGCTGAAAAAAGAAGCATACTTAAGGAAAAGCAGGGAAAGATGGGGAAATAAGCAAATGGATATTGCTACCAGGGAAGAAATTGCTTCTTTTGAGTTTAGATGTGGTTCTGTAAGTATAAATATTAGGACTGAGCTGAATAAAATACCCTGCTAACAAATTTTATATTTAGATTTACTGTGTGGGTTAGTGGCAGAAATCTCCCTGATACATGCAACTGCTGTTATGTGAGTGTTAGACATTTCTTTTTAATACTTTAAACCCAAACTTTAACTTTTTCAAGAGTTTCTTTAAAGAACAATGGCATCTACTATAAGAACAGAATATGATATAAGAAAAATATCAGGGGAAAAAAAAAAAGAAAAATACCAGGCAAATACAATTCTCAGAACAAAAGCATAAAGCTAACTGATATCAAAGGATCTCATTTTGAGGACAAGTTATTTTGAAAATGGCATAAATTAAGTTGCGCAAAAAAATAACAAAAATAATAATGACTTTTGCTTATTTTATTGTTGCCAAAGACATTGACAACTGCTCTTTTCAAGTTTGACCTACTTACTCCTGTCTCAACTTGAAAATGGAATAAATCATGATACATAAAACTACAGTTTTGTTATCTCTTTATTGGTATCAGGTGCTGTTTTTCTTTTATTTTTTTCAATTCTCTAATAAGATGTATAAACACAACCTATTTGAGTCAGTTGGGAAGTATTACATAGAAACATCACCATGTGGCTTCATGGTTTATGTATCTTTAATTTCTGTAATTTAGGACAATAATGGTATAGATGAGATCTTTGCTTTGGCCTAGAGATATTCATCTAATAGAAATAGCCATTGGAACCGCATCTGCATAAATTAGTCTCCAACTTGAGAAACTTGACTGATAGAGGTGTAATCATTTAAAGCTTAGAATACAAATCATCTGGTTTGCTTTTAAAATGTTTGCAAATATAAACTGTTGTATAAATGAGAATAAGGTATTAGTTGAAAAGTAAGTTGGTGAGAAAGTTTTTTTTAAAAAAGCCAGGCAGTATTTTTATACTATTTGAGGAGGTGGTAACCTGAAAATCTACCTAAAAAACAAAAAGAGCTTACATGATTGAATGTAGACAAGTGAGGAAAAATTTAGATGTTCAATTAGTTAAATAGACTTTCAGAGTTCTGTAGGGCTGAGCACTTATAGTTAACATAAATTTCTAAATAAAATGATTACTAAGCACATATACACAAATAAATACTTTACTTGTATATGTGATATACTCTTTATCAGCTAATATATTGAACCCCCCGCATATATAAACACACAGCATGTATATGTAATATATGTAAATACAATTTGTACACATATAAATTTACAAATTGTATACCTGCTGTGCTATATGAAGTGGTCTTGTAAAACATACACAAGCCAGGAACCATGGTGCACACCTATAATCCCAGATATTCGGAAGGCTGAGGCAGGAGTTTTTTGAGTTTGAGGCCAGAGGCAGCCTGCATAACTTTGAGACTCTATCTCAAAATAAAAAATGAAAAAGAGTCTGGGGAATGCAGCTCAGTGGTGGAATACTTCCTAGCATGCACAAAGTCCTGAGTTCAACCCCTCCAGTACCAAGAGGACCCTCACCAGAAAAAAAAAAAGGCCCATGTAGAATTACAGACATTTATAAAGTATGAGATAAAAAATTTTAAATCTCTAGTATTTAAGTTCTTTTTTACTCATGTATGGTACAAAACTCATTTTTCTTCCATTCAAATCTTATCAGTGGTGTTCTGGTGGCTTCTTAAATGTCTTGCTCATTATGATAGCCTCACACTACCAAGTGCTTGTTATTTTTGAAGGCAGAATATGCACTTGGTGTGAGGCTTATATTGGAAGCAATTTCATACTTTAAATATTATTCTTGATAATATCAGACGTTGGAGATCTTACATTCTGTTGTTATATGATTATTATTTTATCCTGCAAGGACAGTGATAAAAGTTAATTTTCTCAGTAGGAAGAATATCAGCTCTGACATTTTCTTGTTGCTCACATCTACTTACAATATAAATATTATTGACCACCTGTAGTTTCTTTATAGGCATCTTTTAAAACTATGTCTATTTTGAAAGGGTTGAGTTAAAATAGTTGAAGTAATATACTATGTAAACACGTTTAACTGGGAGCCCACCTTGCAACATCTGGATGCTGAATATTCAGTGTTCCCTCTGGTCAAACTTCCATTCCTCGCTCACCTATTTCCCCTGTCTCCCTTGACACTTGGTTACATGACATACATCAGTCCATACAGTTAATGGTAGTAAGACTTAAACTTGTTTTTAATATTTGATAAGTCTACAGCTAAAGCACTAATTTTCCCCATACCCCAGTGGATCATCTGGGTAAATCCCAGGGTATACATGTCATGGCACTTTGGAGGCTCCTGACATATGTATATGTTAATTAGAAGTGAATTAATTTCCTAGAATGTGATAGCCACCTGGGCTGTCTCAGTGTACATAAGATCTTTAATTTATCAACTTTTCTTCTGATAGAGGCACACACACATTTGTGACCTAAGAAGTATCTGACCATTCCTTAGATGAATGACCCATAATAATACAGAGGAGAGGGAAGAGGATGGCAGTGATTACTTGGCTAGAGTCAAACTTAGATACTCTACATTCCTTCATTTTATAGAGTTCCAGCATCCTATTTCATTCAATTCCCTATTCTGTTTGGATTTTCCCAAAGATTTATCTGGAGTGCTGTACTCTTCAGAATCCAAAGGCACATGGAATCTTGAAGCTTAAAGGGACCTGTAATATGTCTAATCTAACTCCTATTTAGAGCAAACACCTTTACTACAAATGCTTTAAAGATGGACATCCAGACACAGGGTTATTTCCTCAGCAAGCCAGGTGTAAAGACTTCAATTATGATTCTTAATCCTCTTAACGTGGAACATTTGGAATTCTTCACTTGGGATGAAAATGACAAAGAATTTTCAATACACCATTGATTTTCTTTTAGCTTACTATGGTTACTTTATAATTTTTCTAAAGTGTGAAATATGTGTGAAATAAACATGAACCAAAAACATAAAATACTCCAATTGTTTTGTTGCAGAATGAAGTGATTCTGTTAGGTCCCTTGATTTGGCTCTTGTACTGCTATTAGTGTAGACTAAAAGTACAATCTACGCCTGCAGCAGTAGCCCTGTGGCATCTGATCCTGTCAGATCTCGGAAGCTAAGCAGGGTCAGGCCTGGTTAGTACCTGGATGGGAGACCGCCTGGGAACACCAGAATCTGTAGGCTTGGGAGAAGGACCTGACAACCCCCTCCCAAAAATCAATCTGCCATTGAAAACCCTATGAACAGCAGAGAAGCACTGACAATAGTGTTTCCCCTGTTGTACAGAGGGTCGCTATGAGTCGGATACCGACTCGACGGCACCTAACAACAACAACAAAAAAAGTACAATCACTTTTTGTTTGCATAGGTAGGATTTGATGATTGTAATGCATTAGTCCACCAAACATGCCTAATGTCCTTATATTAAGAATTTTTATAAGCATCCCTGATAAGAGGCATTCCACTTCTCTGAGCATCTGACTTTTGGAAAGAACCGGGTTCTAGGGCTTTATGCTTACGTATTCATTTCTTCCTATTGCTCAGTCTGTTAATGTGTTTTTCCATTTTCATTCTGGTCATCTGATGAATTAGTTTTGTATATAAATAGTTTTGTAACATGTCTATATCTTTTTTTCTGGATTATCTTTATGTTTTCTTGAAGACAGAGATCCCAAATTGTGCATTGTTTTATTTGCCAATTCACATAATGTAATATTAAATTCTTGATTTAGCTGTTAAGGGGATACAAAATTGCATTCAGCAGATTTATCCTTTTCTAGTTTGAAATGAGGTAAACATAGGGATGTATTGCTACTGATGGAGGAGGACGGTGTTGAATGACAGGGGACAGGGGCACATGTAGCATAGAAATGTGAAGAATTAAAGGCTAAGGTGTAGTGAGAAGTCTGATGCTGAGCAGCTGGTTTCAGTGGCCTGGGATGTTCTGTGGCATCCGATTGAGAAGGACTTGTCCACGTGGTCTTCATGCAGAGAATATTTAATATTAGTATCATGGCTTGCTAGTGCCTGTGATTGCTTTTCCTTTTGATACCATCATAACTCTACAATTAGCCTGTGCAGATATGACCTATCATATAATTACCATAGTTGTTGTTGTTGTCAGGTGCCGTCGAGTCGTGTCTGACTCATAGCGACCCTCATAGGGTTTTCAATAGCTGACCATTTTGGGATTGCCTTGGGAGTGGATTGCCAGGTCCTTCTCCCATTTTTGCGGTGCTGGGAATTGAACTCGGGACCTCAGAGACTGCAGCGCAGCGCTCTACCCACTGAGCTAAATCCCCAGCCCATAATTACCATAAGGAGGGCTAATTCTCCTCCCCGCAGCCTCACACATACATACAACTCACATGTACCGTTCTTTGACCCCCGTTAAACCATTCCATGGGCCTGGTAATTAAATGGACTTTGTTAGCTGTATGTACCTTAGAGCAAATTAAATTATTTGGTCCTTTTCTAAAGCAGGTTTTCATTTATGAATCTCTAATTGGCTATGACACCTGCAGCCATAGCCCTGTGGTATCCGATCTCAGATCTCAGAAGCTAAGCAGGGTTGGGCCAGGTTAGTACTTGGATGGGAGACAACCTGGGAACACCAGGTGCTGTAGGCTTGGGAGACGGACCGGCAACCCATTCCCAAATATCAATCTGCCATTGAAAACCCTATGAACAGCAGTGAAGCACTAACAAGTTTTTCCCCTGTTGTATGTAGGGTCGCTATGAGTTGGATACCGACTCGACAGCACCTAACAACAACAACAACAATTGTCCATGGGGTTTTCAGTGTCGCTATGAAACAGATACTGACTCAAGGGCACCTAACAACAACAACAATTGTCCATGGGAGTACTGCAGAGAAGATACATCTTATGGGAACTTGGTTTATAAAGCCAATGTAATAGTATTGTTCTTTCTTCCTTGGGCCATGCTGCCTATTAGAAACTTCCAGAATGGTTAGGAGCCTTGTATGATGGCTTCCTGCCTCCATTTGAGAACGTTACTTGATGCTTTAAAAACAATAAAAATAGGACAAATACTTGAGACATAGGGGCATAACCTTTTCTCAAATGTTTCAAAAAAACCAGTAAAAATAGTGGAAAAAATAACTTGGCTGTACTTACAGAAATGGCTTTCAGCAAAATAAATATAGCTTTGTGTCTGACTATCTGCCACTCAAGTGTTGGCATCAGAACTGTGGCGGTCCAGGGCCAAATAGACTGATTTCTAGATTTGCTGTAGAAAGGTCAGACTCAAATAATATAGAAGAACTCAGGAGGTCAGCTTGTCAGGGCTCCCGGTAAGGCAGCTGGGACTTTCTTGGTAATCCACCTTTTTGTCATTGCTAGTGCCAGAGAGAGAACATGATTCCGCAGCTGCCAGGAAATTTCCTGTTGGCCTCAAATCCCCCAAATCTGCCAATTTTCTGTTTGGAGAGAGCTTTAATACTCACAATATGGCCAGTGAGGGTCTTTCCTTAATGCTCTCATCATTCAGTCCACATTTGTTGTTGTTTTCTGTGTGCCAGCGTGTAGGGGACAGTTTAAAGAGAAGCTGGGGTTAAATATGAGTAAAGGGAAGCTGAGGTTACCTATGAATTTAAACACACTCTTCGAGGTGTAAGTCCCAGTGCCATTTGATGATCATGGCTCCACACCCTCAATTGCTTGGTCCTTACTGTGTACACCACCAGTCTTAAAAGGTGTTGTGTTTATTGGGCTCTGACCACTTGCAAGGTGTTATTCCATTACTGAATTGCTTATTTCACCTAATCCTGTGGGGGTAGATATCATACAATTATAACTGTCATTACTCACTATCAGAAGTTATTTTGGCCCAGACATAGTACCTCATCTATCTGAGCTCAGATAGCTATTATGTGGCAGAGCCAGGGACAAACTGAATCGTTGCAGAGCCCATGCAGCTTGTTGTTACACTTCTTACAAGTGTTCACAGGGATGAACACCTGTAGGAATTTGGTGAAAAGAAAATCAGGACTTAGGGGTATGTTTTCTTCTAAAATGTATCTTAAAATTTTGTATGAAAATTCCAAAAACACTGTTATATGGTTACGGTGCTGTGATTATCCATTTGCCTCTAAGAAATGTCATGTTTTATCTTAAGTCCCAATATAGTTAGAGAAATTAACATGTAAATTGTTGTTGTTGTTAGCTGCCCTCCAGTCATGTCCAACTCATAGCGACCCTTACAGGGCTTTCAATGGCTGATTGTTTCAGGATTGCCTTGAGGGTGGATTGCTACGTCATTCTCTCATTTTTGCAGTGCTGGGAATCGAACTTGGGACCTCAGAGGCTACAGAGTGGTGCTCTACCAACTGAGCTAAATCTCAGCCAGTAACATGTAAATTAAGCATATCTCATTCATAGCCCGCATAAGTAATGCTGCCCCACAAAATCTTTGTTTTCTTTTTTCCCTTTATTGATCAATGTTGGTGGGTTACAGAGTAATACAGCATTTGCTATTTCCATTATGCACTATTACATCACTTTTGGTTACACTTTCATCAATTTATAAAGTTTGTGGAACCTTCTGATTAATATGTAGTAAAACTCACATGCATTTTTGGGTTATATTTCCCCCCTGTTCCCCATGTACTCATGAAGTTGCACCATTTACATTAACATTATCCTCTCCTCCTTTATCCCTTTCCATTGTTTCTCTTCCCTTTCCAGCTTTCCACAAATTTTGCTTCTTCCACTGGTTCCCTCCCTCCTTATTTCTATTTTGCTTATATTTTCCCTTCTTCTTGTTGTTGTTGTTAGGTGCTGTCGAGTCGAGCCCGACTCATAGCGACCCTATGTACAGCAGATCGAAACATTTACCGATTCTGTGCCAGGCAAACCATCTTATTTATGTTTAAGCCCATTGTTGCAGACACTGTGTCAATCCATCTGGTGGAGGGTTTTCCTCTTTTGCGTTGACCTGCCACTCTGCCAAACATGATGTCCTTCTCCAGGGATTGATCTCTCCTGACTACATGTCTGAAATATGTAAGACGCAGTCTGGCCATTCTTGCTTCCAAGGAGCACTCTGGTTGTACTTCTTCTAGGAAAGATCTGTTGGTTCTTTTGGCAGTCCATGGTATATTCAATAGACGTCTCCAGCACCACAATTCAAAAGCATCAATTCTTTTTCTGTCTCTCTTGTTTAATGTCCAGCTTTCACAACCATATGATGCCACTGAAAATACTATGGCATGAGTCAGACGCACCTTCGTCTTCAATGTGACATCTTTGTTTTTCAATGCTCTAAAGAGATCTTTTGCTACAGCTTTTCCTAGAGCAATGCGTCTTTGGATTTCTTGACTGCTGCTTCCACGGGTGTTGATTATAGAGCCAAGCAAAGCAAAATCTTGGACAACCTCAATCTTTTCTCCATTTATTGTGAAGTTGCGTGCTGACCGACTCGTAAGAATTTTTGTTTTGTTGATGTTTAATCGTAACCCATATTGAAGGCTATGATCTGTGATCTTCATCAGTAAATGTTTTAAATCCTCTTCATTTTCAGCAAGCAGAGTTGTGTCATCTGCATAACGCAGGTTGTTAATGAGTCTTCCTCCAATCTTGATACCGCATTCTTCCTCATAAAGTCCAGCTTCTCGGATTATTTACTCAGCGTATAAATTGAAGAGATAGGGTGAAAGTATACAGCCCTGACGCACACCTTTCTCAACTTTAAACCACTCAGTGTTTCCTTGTTCTATTTGAACAACTGCCTCCTAGTTCATGTACAGATTTCTCATGAGCACAATTAGGTGTTCTGGTATTCCCATTTTCTGAAGTGTTATCCATAATTTGTTATGATCCACACAATCAAATGCTTTGGCATAGTCAATAAAACATAGATAGACATCTTTCTGATATTCTGTCCTTTCAGCTAATATCCACCTGACATCAGAAATGATGTTCCTGGTTCCCCACCCTCTTCTGAATCCCACTTGATTTTCCAGTAATTCCCTGTCTATATACTGCTTCAGTCACTTCTGAATGATCTTTAGTAGAATTTTGCTGGTATGTGATATTAATGATATTGTCCGATAGTTTGCACATTCAGTTGGATCCCCTTTTTTGGGAATAGGCACAAATATAGATCTCTTCCAGTCAGTTGGCCAAGTAGCAGTTTTCCAAATCTGTTGGCATAAACATGTTAACACCTCCAGTGCTGCATCTGTTTGTTGAAACATCTCTATTGGTATCCCATCAATTCCTGGAGCTTTGTGTTTCACCAGTTCTTTCAAGGCAGCTTCCACTTCATCCTTCAACACCATTGGTTCCTCTTCATATGCA
>VMDO01018728.1:0-41484 GCA_007922755.1 Pedetes capensis
AAAAGTATATATATATATATATATATATATATATATATATATATATATATATAGTGGGCCTGCAGCTGTAGCCCTGTGGCATCTGATCCCGTCAGATCTCAGAAGCTAAGCAGGGTTGGGCCTGGTTAGTACCTGGATGGGAGACTGCCGGGAACACCAGGTGATGCAGGCTTGGGAGAAGGACCTGGCAACCCCCTCCCAAAAATCAATCTGCCATTGAAAACCCTGTGAACAGCAGAGAAGCACTGACAATAGTGTTTCCCCTGTTGTACAGAGGGTCGCTATGAGTCGGATACCGACTTGATAGCACCTAACAATAACAACAACATATGCTGTGGAGACAATAGTTTCCACAAGCACAGACATGCATGTACACACTATAAAACAAACAAACAAAAGCAAATAAGAGACTGGTCAAACAGTAAAGGAGGTGTGGCTTAGCTTTAGTGACCTCTCATTAGCCCCGACGTACACTGTGGTGTCCCATTTCCACAGCCTTCCAGTCCCTTAGAGATGACTCTGACCACTCCTGGTGCCTGCTGCAAGACTTCACCATGATCTGTCTCCCTGTCCCATACTCCCTCCTCTTTATGAAGGCCTGTATTCATATTCCTGTATTTATATATGGATCTATGGCAACCTTTAAAGATGAAAAATACCCTGTGCCCCTCTCCTAGATATTCTGGTTCAGGTCTGAAACAGAGGCCAGGAATTCAGGCTTTAAGGATGTTCTCTGATTGTAATGTGAACTCTTGGTTGATATCCATGACAGAGTCAGGCCCCTATCTAACTCAATGGTAAGCAGAGGACCAATAAAAATGTACCTGCTAATTCAAAGCCACCCAGAGATTGCATGATTAAGAAAGGCTCAGATCTCCTGATTGTCACTCTGAGTGTTTTCCACTAATACAACAGAGTCAACAGAAGGAAGTAAAACTAATTCTTACTAGTTATCCTCCCTTGACTCAAGACACAGTCCATAGCAGAGAAAAACAATACTTCAAAGCCTTAAAAGTATATACTTACCATGATCAGAAAAGAGAATTTGTTCTGAACATGCAACTTCCTTTCAAAATCAAGATGGAATGAGGCAGAAAGTGCAATGGTTCCAATTTTCTACTTGAATCATCCCCGTGAATTAGGTGAGAGCTTCTGCCCATATTTCAACTGCAAAGGAGACTACTTAAGGGTTTTATGAATAGCTGCTGTCATTCAGATGGAATTTCCCCTTTGCTTTTCAATCATGCATTATTATTTGTAATATTTCTAAAATCACTTTTGAGATAATAAACTTGAAAAATCAAAGCCTCGTGGATGCATGGGGTTTTTATTGTAAAATAAACAGCAGGGCAGGAGGAAATTCTTAGTGTTTTATTCTAGTTAAGACATCTCATTTTGATAAAGGTCCTCAAGGGCAGCAGGCAATGCATACACATTTCAAATTGGTGCCATTACACCAAAACAGAGATATTAAGAAAAATACAATAAAAGATTTTGCTACAGACAAGGGGGGAAGTCAAGGGCCAGTCTCACTGGTAACATAGCAACACTTAGCACCACTGTGGCTAGGATCAATACTCTTGTGTCCCTTGAAAAGCACAGGTTACAAGCCTACACTTCTGCGAAAGGTCTTTAGTAATTAGAAGTAGATAAGTTTCATTCCTTTTATCTCACTTCTAGTCATGGATGCAAATCATAGTTCAGTGAAACATGACTAAGGGAGATTCTCAAACTGTGACCAATTAACTCTGGCCAGTTTCTGACATAATGAAATTGAGACACATGAGATGATACATTAATGGAAAGGAAGAGAATGTGTTTTCCAAAGTGTGGGAAACACAGGTGGGATGGGGATAACCCTTGGTTATCAATTCAGCTACCATCTGAAAGGATCTATTTTCACTAAGTCATAACAAATATATAATTCCATTCAAAATGACTGTATTAAGAACCAAGAAAGATATGAGATTTAAAGAAACAGATCCATGACTTAATTCCTACCCCATAAGAGGATGCCAACTATTAGTGATCACACTCTGCTGGATAGTCTATACCTTGCTATGTTAAAAAGAAAATTAATCCTCAAGTCTCAGGAGCTTACCAAAATAAAGCTTTCCATTTTGTTTTGGTTTGGTTTTGGTCACTTCTATGGAATCTGACTGAAAGTCAATGATCTCTCCTTGGGGTCTCTCACCGTGGTTACTTTCATTGTTCAACTCCGGCATGTTGGAGATCCTCCTTCAAAATGCACAAACAGAAAAGGCAAACAGGAAGAGCTCCCAGCACTCACAATCGCTCTAGCCAAAAGTGACAGATAAGGTCTGCTCATATTCCCAGTGGTGAATGGATGTGAGGACTCAGGCACTTGGGGTTAAAACCACAACTACAGGAAACCTGAAATACACTACCTCCTGGAGAAATGTTGATCAGAACATAGCATTGTACCTACTGCAGGGGGCCAATTACACATACTGGGAACTCAGATATAGAAAAGAACAGCGTCATTCTGCGTGATTGGGGAAGTTTCTCCAAGGGAGTAGGATTAGAATTGTTTCAAGACTAGATTAGATGGAGAACACAGAGCACATGCCACATGGAAGAAGCATGGTGACCAAAGCATTGAATGCAGTTGGTAAAATCACATTTTTAGATGATAGAAAACAAGCCCAGTGAAGTTAATGAATAATGGAAGATAAGTATTCAAGTATTCACAAGCAGCTGAGGGTGGATCATATTTTGAATTATAGAAAAAGGGATAAAATACCTCTTCATGGGGCAGCATTGGGTCTGGGAAGGAAGATTACCCAAACTATCTTGAATATAATTCTGATGTCCAGTCCAGACAGCTAAGTTACTCACTTTTGTGAATTCATCCTATCGTTCCAATTACCCAGATGGTCACTGATCTTTATTGATTATTCATTCTATATAGATCACAAATCCACACATTCCTCTATGTGCCCATCACCTCTGCCTGGATCCAGGCCCTTCGGATGGTTTATCTACTACTGTGGGCTGAATGTTTATAGCCCTCTAAAATTCTCATGTTGAAGCAATAATGTCCAGTGTGATAGCATTTGGTGTTTGGATGTGGGGCCTTTGGGAGGTAAGTCAGTCATGAGTGTGGAGTTAACATGATGGGATTACTACTCTTGTAAGAAGACACAGAACTCCCCCTGATTTCTCATCATGAGACAGCACAGCAAGAAGGTGGTGGTGTGCAAGCCAGGAAATGGGCTCTCTCTCACCGGGACCAACCAGGCCTGTGCCTTCACAATGGACTTCTAGCCTCTGAGAACGCTGAGAAGTAAGTCTCTGTCAGCCTCCCAGGCGATCGTATTTTTTACAGCATCCCAAATGGCCCAAGACTCATGGTTTCATGTCTCACCACAGTCATGTCCCTGCCTCTGGTCTCTTCTTTTCAGTATAAACCCAGCACTGTGGACCAAGTGGTGCCCCAGAAGGTGCCCTTTCTGGTCACCTCTGTGCTTACTTCACATTCTATCAGTACCAAACCACTTTGTTCATTTGTGAAAATAGCAGATCTGTCATTGCTGTTGAATGTTAACATATGCTACTCTTTTCAACTGAAAGTGCTTTTGTTACTGTCTGTTCTTTGGTGGTGTTATAGAAGACTACTGACTGAGGAGCTCCCAGGTGGGGAGGCTGGGAAGTCCAACACTGAGGGGCTGTCCCTGGAGAGGACCTCCATGCTGTATTATGACTGGCAGAAGGGCAAGGGTGCATAGGAGGCAGAGAAGGTAGGAGAAACACAACAGTCAGGAGAGACAAAGAGCAGGAAAGAGCTCGCTTTTCCAGTGAAGTCACTCCCTCAATAGTGGCCTTAGTCTACTCATGAAGGTGGGGCCTTTATGACTTGATCACTTTTTCAAGGTCCTGCCTTGGAATTTAATGACAATTAAATTTCCACATGAGGCTTGGAGTGGACATAGCACCCCTTCACTCTCTCCTGCTCAGAAAAGTCCTGTTTATGCTGTAAAGTCTCTTTATAAAACAGCCTCATCCTGATCCCTCCCACAGTTAATAACTCCTTTCTCTGTGCTTTTAAAAAATTAGTTTCCATTTGCTTCCATTAGTCCACATTTATTCATGTCCTAGCCATCTCTGCCCATAAAATGGGACTAGCGCTGAGAACAGAGAGAGTGTTTTCTTCACTGTGGAATTATTATTATTATTAATGATAATGGAATAATATAGAAATTTAGAAGAGGGAAGAGGCAGAACTCTTTCATTATACTTAATCTGGTAAATATAGACAGACCTTATTCTGGGCCAGACACTGCACTAAGTGCATTAATATATTATGTCATTTAATAGTGACCACAACCCCTTAAGAAAAGATTTTTTTCACATTTTAAAGACAAGTAAACTGAGGTGGACAGGGATTAAGCATTACACTCAAGGCCACAAAGCTGCTAAGTACTGGAATTTGAATCTGAGTACTCAAAGTTAGAACCCCTATACTAAAGCTGCTCTCTGATAAAACAACCAGCTCCTATATTAGGATCAGAGGCAAAGACACAGAAAACAATTAAGACAACATTAAGGCAAAAGGGATGATGGAATGGAAACAAGAGGGCATGCATAAATCAAGCTCTTTGCCCTAAGTAATTTAGAAATAGGCTGAGTATGTATTTGTAGGACTGATTACTAAGTACATATTTTAAAATAGAAACCATATCTTATTAAATACGAGTTATGTCTGTAGTTTAGATTCAATCTTTTGACATCTTGAAAATAAATACCTCATTATGATAAAGATAAATAATGTGCAAAGGAAGCAAAATGAATCATCATTGGTGGTTATAAAAATGTACCATGACAGAACAAGAAAACATTTTGAAGAACCAGAGAAACACAAATCTAAGCAGCTATATTACTCTTTACTGTTTTAAAATAAATACTTACCCACCTTTATTCAGTTCTAAAGTGTCTCCATCAACCAGTAATGCATTTATTACAGGTCCACCATAGATTCCCTAACCTGTGATAC
The DNA here is from genome assembly GCA_007922755.1 of Pedetes capensis. Lineage (NCBI taxonomy): Eukaryota > Metazoa > Chordata > Mammalia > Rodentia > Pedetidae > Pedetes > Pedetes capensis. The sequence goes on from VMDO01018728.1 coordinate 5,015, forward strand.
ACACTATAAGGGAATTTTAGTTGTGGGCAGGAGGTGGGGGAGGCAGAAGAAGAGAGAGGAGGAGGAGAGGAAGAGAGTCCTGAATTCAAAGAACTATCAGTTCAAATCCAATTCTTTTCCACCACTATGTGTTGAACTTCTACCTGGAGGCATGGATAGAGCTCACTGATGGGAAAACAAGTGGCGATGTCACAGGCATAAACCATCTCCCCAAGTAGCTCCCAGTGTCACAGTGCACAGGCACAGCCAGGCAGTGCCAGTACACTAGGGAAAGAGCAAGGTGCCATGGGAGCACGTGGAAGGCCCCTAAGCCAGACCTGGCAAGTCAGAGGGCTGCCAAGAGGTCAAATCTAAACTGAGGCAGGGAGGGAGAACATTCTCACCAGGGGAATATTGGAAGGAAGATTCTCAGCAAGGGGAACACCAGCAAGACAGGACAAAGGACCTGGGCTGTCAAGGAAGCCAGCAAACAGATTAAAACAAACAACTTTCATCAGAACGGCTGAAGCAAGAAGCAAGAGGCGAGGTGGAGCAGTAAGCAAGGGCGAGATAATGAAGCCACTGTGTGGACTTTGGATATTTGCTTAAAGGCAATGGGGAGTCACTGAGATTCAAACAGGAAAACAAACCAAAGAAAACACACTTGAGAAATCACTCTGCTTACAGTGCGGGGGTGTGAGAAGGGAAGAAATGCTGGGGTCAAGGGACCAAGTAGCAGGCTGCTGCAGCAATTGAGATGGCATTCCTGGAGACTGGGACAGGGGTGGCAGCAGCAGGAACAGGAAGATGAGAAAAAAATGTTCATAAGGGAGGGGTAGCAGGATTTGGAGATGGTCATATGTGTGACCAAGGATAGGGGAAAGAGATCAATAATGCCCAGGGTTTAGTTTGCAACAGTAGGGGGGGAAACAGCGCCCAGGAACAAAATGGATGAGAAATGGGAAGCCGGGGTCTCCAGGTAAAAGAAGAGTTCCGCTTGGCACACTATTCTTTCAGTTTATGAGGACAGCTACACAGAATGTCTTCCGGGAAGCTGAGTATGTGGGTCCTTAGTTTCCTTAAGAGATTATCGGATGGAAAGGTGATGGGAGTCAAAGGAGCAGGCACAGCAACCCCATGAGTGTACAGTTGAAAAGGGACCCTGGGAGCAGAATCCTGAAGAAAACCAACACTGAGGTAATGCATGGAACCATTTGAGCCCACAAAACACTAAGAGAAATAGAAGCTGAAGGCATATCAAGAGCATGTGGTAGACTAGGAGGCAAATGAGGAGCTCATCATCTGTGACAGATGTTTCTCAGAAGTCAAGTAAGGTAGCTGGGCACTGTGGCGCATGCCTGCAATCTCAGCAACCCAGGAGGCAGAAGAATCTCAGGCTCAATGCCATAACTTAGCAAGACCCTGTCTCAAAATAGTAAAAAGTAAATAATGGGCTGAGGGGTGCAGCTCAGGGATAGAGGGCTCATAAAGCATATGTGAGGCCCCGAGTTCAAAACCCCTGTACAGCAAAAATGAAAACAAAAAAGTCAAGTAAGGTAAGAACCCCTAAGCATCCATCAGATGAATCCCACAGGGATCACCGGTCCCTTCCATGAGAGCTGTACAGTGGTGGGCTGGGGTAAAGTGTGTGTTGACAACTCTTTCAAGACAAGAGTGTATCTCAAGGAACATGTACAGTAGGGAGATGTCTGTAAGACGTGAAAGTCAGGTATGCTTACATACAACTGGGGATTTGCTGTAAGTGAAGGTGAAGAGTGGACATAACCCAAAGTGTGAGATCCTTGAGAAGTCACAAGCAGACGGCACTCAGAGCATGGGTGGATGTACTGGTCTTGCCAGGAAGGGAGCCAGCAAAGGCATTGTAACAGCAGGGCACTACAGAAGCAATACCAAGAGAAAAGGGGTCACCCTTTGTAAAACAGACCCAGGACCTTTTATGTCAATCAGTAGCCAAAAGGCAAAGTTAGCATCTGGCACCAGAGAGTTCCCTTGTTCACTCAGGTCTCTGCTCTAACCACAGCTTTTTAGCACAGTCGGCTGCGGCCTAAGAGTTTAAAGAAAAAGGCAGACAAAACCTCAGACCTACCACTCATCTGTACTATGGTTTTGTAAACAAACTTCTTCACTTCATATACTTTTGAATGCAAACTGACACCTTATATTTTACCCACCGAGTACAGGCAACTTCTGTTGAAATGGACCAGAAAATGTTTGGAGAACCTAATTCCAAGTATTTATTAAGTGCTGCCTCCTCAGATATGAAGAGGGAAGGGGGTGGAGACATTTGCTATTTTGAGATGTATCTGAAATGAGAGAAAGAATGTCAATCAGTATAGAGTAACTGTTATAACAAATAACACATTTTCCAGTGGCTTAAGCTATTATGTGTGTCCAGAGGTTGTCAACTATACTAAAGAGATAAAGAATAATGTCTTATGTCTGAGTAGTGCTTGACTAGTCATTGTGATACTGCTTCCAGTAGGCCCAGGGAGACTATTAACCTAGACCTGATCCTGAGATTAAGTGTCAATTAAATGAGGATGTTGTTGTTGTTGTTAGGTGCCATTGAGTCAGTGTTCTACTCATAGCAACCCTACCTACAATAGGTGAAACAGTATTGTCAGTGCTTCTCTGCTATACATAGGGTTTTCAATGGCTGATTGTTTTTTGGGAATGGGTTACAGGTCCTTCACCCAAGCCTATAGTACCTGGTGCCTGGTGTTCCCAGGCGATCTCCCATCCAAATACTAACCAGGCCCAACCCTGCTTAGCTTCTGAGATCTGACAGGATCAGACGCCACAGTGGTATGGGTGCAGGTCAGAACTGAGAATAGAAGCTGGGAATACATATTTTTATCAGGGTTCTTGATGATGTCAGACCTTTTAGAAATTCAATACTGTACATCACAAATCTTCTTGCATGTTATCTAATTTAGTACATATACTAGGCATGTTGTTGTTGTTATTTCTATTAGGTGCCATTGAGTCGGTATCCGACTCACAGCAACCCTACATACAACAGGAGAAACACTTTGTCAGTGCTTCTTTGCTATTCGTAGGGTTCTCAATGGTGGATTGATTTTGGGGAATGGATTGCCAGGTCCTTCTCCCAAATACTAGGCACTGGAGTGTTCAAAGTACTGAAAGTTGAAATAAAAACAAACATTGATAGTGTGGCAAATGAAACAGAGCCCCTCACTCATGCATGCACTGAGTCACACAAATTGTGTCTATTGAGTACACATTAGGCACCAAACCTCACAATTGGCAGAGGGTATACAAATTTGACTAGATTTGGGGCTTTTCCTCAAATACTTCTTAGTCTGTTGAGAAACAATAACAACAACAACAACAACAACAAAATCAATCCATGATGACAGTTCCACTTGATAAGTGCTTCGACACATCTCTGACACATTTCCTTATGGTCAATATCTTATGGTCAATATCAACGTGGTGACATGGAAGTACAAAGGACAATCTCAGTGAACATGGGTTGAGTGGACAGGTAGGTTAGAGGGCTTACATACTCTGAGTAGGAGCTAGAGGAAGAAGGCAAGGAAAGACATTCCAGGTAGAAGGAAAAGCAAGCAGCATGGGTATCATAGTGACCCAGGCCCAACCTGAAAATCTCATCTATCATCAACATGTGGAAGTGAAACCACACACAAAGGAAGAGTCATACTGGGTGGAATACTCCACACACAGGAAAATATTAAACTTGTAATTGCTGAAGGTTTTTCCAAAGGAACATTCATGAGTCTTTACCAAATCTATGATAAGAAGCCACAAAAGATACTTTCATAAGAACATCTAGTTATGGAAAGGAACTCAGAAAATGTGAAGAGGTAGAAGCCAAACTCGGAGGAGGGAACTTAAGAAAAATTGAAAGTAGCATGACAATACATGCTAACAGGTAAAAGGAAGCAATATGGCCAAATTCTCTGTAGTCTTTGTCGCAAAGAGTCCACTCTGTCACTTATTTAGTCTAGAAAAAACAGATTCCCAGAGCCAATCCTGGGATTAAGTTTCATGAAGTCAAGGATAAAAAACCTTAAAGCCAGTAAGATGTTTAGTGAAGTGGGTAGGTTAGTCACATAGAAGCCACGGGAATTTAGAGAACAAATACCAGGGAGATAGAGGCTAGTACTTACAGAAGACAGTGTGTGCATTGATGATTTCTATAAAATCTGGGTGATGGGTTAGGGATGTAGCTCAGTGGTAGAGCACTGACCTAGCATATGTAAGGATCTGAGTTTGATCCCCAGCACTACAAAGAAAGAAAGGAAAAAAAAAAAACTCTGGGTGATGTGAACATGCTGAAATGCTGCAGTGAGAACAGATATGAAGAGGGAAGGGGGTGGAGACATTTGCTATTTTGAGATGTATCTGAAATGAGAGAAAGAATATCAATCAGTATAGGGTAACTGTTATAACAAATAACACATTTTCCAGTGGCCTAAGCTACTATGACTTGTTTCTTCCTATCACAGCCCAATGCACTTGTGTGGGATGGGACATTATCTGCTTTACACAGTCTTTCGGGAACTGTGGCCTCTGTCTACTGGCTCTGCCATCTTTTAGATGCTAAGAGTTCTACCATGGATCCTCAACCTATGGCCAAATGGGAAAAGAAAGTTCATGAATGATCACAACATTTCAGGAGCTTAGCCCAAGAGATGCTTGCTCCGCTTCCACCCACATTCCACTGGTCATAATTCAGTCGCAAGGCACTCCCCTAATGCGTACAGGACTTGGCAGTAAGCCATGTGCCATGAAGAAGGAGAATGGGGTAACTGAAGCCACAGCAGAGTCTCTGCCCTCCATGGTTAAAGAGTATTCCTCAACACAGATCAGGGTTTGCATGCTAACTGCCTAAGGCAGCAAGGACAGGAAACAGGGCAGTCTGTTTCATTGAAGATAAATGCTAAAATAGGGCAAATCATTAAAAGCCAAAACATCATTTAGCGAACAATGATATAAAGCAGTACTGAAGAAAAATGTGCATTTCTTCTGAACTCTTTCATCCATGGTCAAAATTTAGAAAGATGACCGCTTCAGCCAAGGGCCTGGTCAGTAAAATTTGAGGGAAAGCCTCAAGAAGGAATCAAGAGAAAAAGAAGGTAAATGATACCCGGATGACACCAACTGAAAAGGTCACACACAGCTGACTGATTCCTAATCACTCACTCCTAAATCTTTTCCCTACCTATTACTCATAAGAGGAAATGTTCATTTTTAAATGATTCAGAATTCTCCGTGGCCCTGATGTGATTGCCCCAGGGATGCCATATAGAAACTCATAGATGTAGGTCTCAAAGTACTCCACGGGTAGGCAGGGTACTCACCACTTTTAAACAGGAGCCATCCCACACTCCAGGCAGGGACAGCTGACTAGGTATGCTGGCTAGGGCTAGCTTTTGCCTGGGATAAAGTGGAGACAGAACTGGACAGATGTCATAAGCAAGCAGGGCACAAGATCCTTTTTTCTCTTCCACCAACAATATGGCAGCCCTGAGTGAAAGCTCACTATGTGCCAGGCATGGTGCTTACCTGCATAAACTTGCAATGATCTCATATAGTAGATACTGCTATTATCTATATTTTACATATGAAGAAACTGACATGCAGAAAGAAAAGTTAAGTAACTCACCCAAGTTTCCTTAGCTCCTAAATGTTGAAGTATAGCTCAAACTAGCCGGCTTCTAGCTGTGCTTCTGATGATTATATCCTGCCTTTGTTGTTGTTAGGTGCTGTCAGTCATGTCTGACTCATAGCAACCCTCATAGGGTTTTCAGTGGCTGGTTGTTTCAGGATTGCCTTGGGAGTGGATTGCCACATCCTTCTCCCATTTTTGCAGGGCTGGGAATCGAACTCGGGACCTCAGAGACTGCAGAGCAGCACTCTACCAACTGAGCTAAATCCCAGCCCATCCTGCCCTTGAGAACAGGGTATTTCCTCAATGTAAAAGCAGGAAGTATGGGTGGAAAATAATAAATAAGACAATATTTCAGGAGGAGCATATACATTTTCTAAGATTGCCTTCTATTTCTCACCTTATTATCTCTGCAGTTGCCAAAAGGCTATCAAGAGCACAGGTATCATCTTCAGTTTACTTTTAGTTCCCTTCTTGGCCAATTCTCATATTTTCAAGGAGTCTCCCGGGAGGGTCCTCTCTAGTGATGACTAAAGCAGTAAGCCTTTTATCCTGCCAGGTGAGAGAGTATGGGAGATTCAAAAAGTTGCATATTGATATTTTAAACTTTAGGCACTGAATCTCTGTGTACTGAGGATATTTTATGTTAATAATCTTTTAGCATGTTGGGATACTTATCAAAGAAGAACAGCCTGCTTGCTCTGTAGTTTGAAGTAGTATAAAACAGGCCAGGTAGGATTGAATGCAGAAAATAGGCTATAAATATGTGCAAGATTTGATCTCGGGAATGGAGAGAGGCTTGCAGAAAAAAGGTTATTCCGAGTCAAGCACTGAGCCGCTTTCAATGAGTTCCTCTTGGACATCAGTAATGAACTCTTCAGATAAGCAGCTCCCAGACATCCCTAAAGTCCAGTTTATAACAAGACCAATAACTCACTTCTTGATTTCAGACGCTGCCTGTTCCATTCTCTTGACTTCAGGGCCAAAATGAGTTGTTTATTATTTATGGCAAATATAAAAAAGGCTATCACAACCTATGGTCTGTTCCAAGGATGGCAACTTGTTTTCTAATAACTTGCATGTGGACAATGGCTGGATTTCTGGAAACATTCAAGTAAATCAAATTACACAGATGGTCACTTTACAACTATGTTTTTTTAGCAATACTTGCTAAGCATCTAGTTTGATAAATCACTGCAGCTGGAGGCTGTGAGGTTAGACAGAGAATGCCAGAAAACAAATATAAACTGGAGGCTTAACAGTTTGAAAACATTCAAGGGGAGAGTCTTCCAAAGAAAGAAGATTGATAATATGCATCATTTTCCAGTTAACACTGGAACAAACAGGTAACTTCTCTGAAGCATTGTTGTCCTTGTTAGGTGCCAATGAGTTGGATCCGAATCATAGCGACCCTATGTACAACAGGCAAAACAGTATTATTACTGCTTCTCTGCTATTCATAGTGCTTCTCTGCTATTATCAGATGCCACCGTGGTATGGCTGTAGGCATATAATGTCAAGCAGACAGCTCAAAAAGCGAGAGCAGGTTCAGGTACAACAAGGTAGCGGTAGCTCAGGGCATTCAAGAAGCCCAACCTCTTCAATGACAGTCACAGAAGGACAGCACGAAGCATTAATTTTCTCATATTATGTCCGATTTCATTCAGTCTGCAAAGAAGGTAGCCTGGTTAACAGCTGGCTAAACTTTCCATGAAATTCAGAGTGATTGTGGGTACCGGCATTGGAGCCTCAGTTTCCTCTTTTGTTACAATTAGGAAATTATGAATACCCTACAAAGGTATAGCCTGCAGCTGTACCACTGCGGCATCAGATCCCACCAGATCTTGGAAGGTAAGCAAGATCGGGCCTGGTTAGTACTTGAATGGGAGACTGCCTGGGAACACCAGGTGCTGTAGGCTTGGGGAAAGGACCCAGCAACCCACTCCCAAAAAACAATCTGGCATTGAAAACCTATGAAGAGCAGAGAAGCACCAACAATACTGTTTCACCTGTTGTACATAGGGTCGCTATGAACCAGACACCGACTCGGTGGCACCTAAAAACAACGACGACACAGAAGGATAGAGATTAAATCAACTACTTAAACCTCTAAGCGTGGTGGAAGTGGCCACAATGGGCTGTTTTCCTTTTTATTACTACCAATGGAACCCATCTTAAGGTGGGGATCAGGAAAAAGGCCCAGAATTTAAAGTTGTACAGTACACAAGCCTGTGCTCAGGGAGCTCAGTTTACAACAAAAAGGTAAGTCAATAGCTGTTTGTCAGTAACACAGAGGATGGACATGCACTGAGTTTGCACCAGTTGCTGCAAGGAGGCACAAACAGAAAGGAAACATCGAATTCTCCCTGGAGAGAGAGAGAGAGAGAGAGGAGAAGCCTAGGCTTTAGGACAGGAACCAGACAGTCTAAGAACTCTTCCAGGCATAACGTAATTAAGGTTTGGAATCTGCTGGCCTAGAATTTCCTATTATGAAAGTCATCTTTTCACCTTCAATCTCCAAAGCATATTCATTCGTTAAGTTTCCATCCAGAAACGCAGTCATGAATGACTGCTGGACACATTTCTCCCCCCAAAGCAAACTCCCTTAGCCATGACAATTCTGGGGGTTGGAAAACACTTTTATGTCCTGCCAGCATTTGTGCTTCAGCCTTTTCATAGCAAATGGGAGGCCAAAAGTACAACCGTAGTAAGGGAAGGGGCTAGCCAAGGCTCAGACTTTTGGGTTGCTTTTGACACAGCTCTCCTTTTAAACCAGGCGCCAGCGCTGGGTCAGCAGTTCTACTAGGCTCAAAGGGAGAGTCCCTGAGCGCCATCAGCGCAATTTCAAAAGCGCGGGTGTCTAGTTAAAGTGAGGGAGAGGGAGGTCTGAGAGCTAAGGACCAACCCAGGGGCGTCTTGAACCAAGGATCCTGGTTCCCAACAACGTCCTAGGTGCCAGCCCCAGACAATGTCGTTCCCTAGCCCCGGGCCAATGGCAGCGCCTGGGCCACGCTGGGTGCACTTGCTTTTTTCTCCACCCCCAGACTCAGCTTCCCTGCTGGCATTTGTCCTGGAACACGGAAGGAGGATTGTGTTATCAATTACAATCAGCTTGGTAGACCTGGAGAATGTAGATGGCAGGGGGCAGCAGCACAGTACAGTGGCGCCACGCCCCTCGCACCCTCCCCGCGGGCGCTCACACCTCCGCTCCCGGGGCAGAGGGCGTTCCAGCGAGCAGCGGGGCAGGGCCGGCTGGAGCGAACTGGAGACCCGCTCCTGATCCCGCCCCCTCCTTCGGAGATGGACAGGGCTCGAGCACCTGCCTCAACCAATGAGCGTGAGCTGGGGCGGGCCCTGGAACCGGCTGCTCAGGCTACTTAGAGTCGACCGCGCGGCTGTAGGAAAGCAGAGCGGAGCCGGTACTGCCCAGGTACAGCGGACACAGCAGCCAGCGCAGACAGGAACTCACGGTCACCGTGCTGGGCACTGCGCAGCGCCTTGTGGAACCAGGTCTTGCTGAGCTGCAGCCCCACGCACCGTCTGCGACCCGCTCGCCACCATCGCCTTCACAGCACCCATGGGGACCAGGAGACTTTAGAGGAGTTTGGGGTTTCAGGAGCAGGGAAATCACGGGTATGGAGAAGCTGCTTTCCTCGCCTTGGAAATGGTTTTTCTTAGTCCGATTGTTTAGATCGTGCGTTGGGGAGGAGAGAGGGGGTCTTTTGGTTGGAAGTGGGCCTCTCCGCGCGTACACACACACACACACACACACACACACACACACGCATATACTTCACTAATACCGCGCGCTGGTTTCTCCTACCCTTCCCCTGTCTCTTTGTTAGGTTATTTTAGACAGAGCAGTCTCGCCCTGGCGCAGTCCTGTGGGCTCTGCTAGGGAGAAGGCGAGCAAAGTCAGGGGCAGAGCGCACCTGCCAGCGTGGGCAGGTGTGTCCGGGTGCTTGAGTGTCTGTGCATCGGCAAGGGCGCAAACGCAGGTCTGGAATTGTGCACGAATGTCTGGGGGCGGGGGTGGGGTGTCCGAGTGTGCCCGCGTGTCTTCGCGGAGGTTTGTCATTGTGGGTGTATGTGACATTCTCTTTGTGGGTGCATGCACCAGCCTCACAATCTGGACTCCCGAGTGTGCAAAACGTGGCTGGTGTCAAGTGCATGCCTGCGAAGGCGTCCGATTGTCATTGTGCGGGGCGCCATCAGGGTGGGGTGTGACCTAGTGCAAAACTGGGAGGTGGGCTGGGGAGAATGGGGACCGCAGTGGTAGCGCAGCTCGCTGGGAGCTTCCGGGCCCTGGGCGCCCCTTCTCCCTTCCATCCCACCCTTCTATCCTTCCTTCGGTGTCCAACTCCCACGCCACCGCCGCCCGCGTTCTCCTGTCCACGGGGATCTCGCGCGCTGCCCAGCCCGCTTGCGTTTTCTCTCTGAGTTACACCGGGTTTCTGGGCAGGGTGGGAGGCTGCGTTTTGGCTTCTGCTCCAGCCCACTGGACCGGTGGCTTCTTCTGCGTCCCCTGCCCCAGAGAGGCTCAGCAAACTCGACTGGTACAGGTGACTCCAGGGCGGGCGCGTAGACAGAAGGCAGGTCCCAGGGGAACTGCCCGTGTTGCAAAGGGGCTCCAGGAGGGTCGCTCCGGCTCTCACGGCGTCTGTTTTTCCTCTTTCCTTTGTCAGAGCCCGGTTTCTGGCCCTCGCCTCGCCGCGTCATTGATGGGCAACCAACTGGACCGCATCACCCACCTCAACTACAGCGAGTTGCCCACAGGGGACCCGTCCGGGATTGAGAAGGACGAGCTGCGGGTCGGGGTCGCCTACTTCTTCTCGGATGAGGAGGAGGACCTGGACGAACGCGGGCAGCCGGACAAGTTCGGTGTGAAGGCGCCCCCAGGCTGCGCCCCCTGCCCGGAGAGCCCTAGCCGCCACCACCACCACCTGCTGCACCAGCTCGTCCTCAACGAGACTCAGTTCTCTGCTTTCAGGGGCCAGGAATGCATCTTCTCCAAAGTGACCGGCGGCCCTCAGGGCGCCGACCTGAGCGTCTACGCGGTCACTGCGCTGCCCGCGCTCTGCGAGCCGGGCGACCTGCTGGAGCTGCTGTGGCTGCAGCCGGCGCCGGATCCGCCCGCGCCCACCCCACACTGGGCGGTGTACGTGGGCGGCGGGCAGATCATCCACCTGCACCAGGGCGAGATCCGCCAGGACAGCCTGTACGAGGCAGGCGCGGCCAACGTGGGCCGGGTGGTGAATAGCTGGTACCGCTACCGCCCGCTGGTGGCCGAGCTGGTGGTACAGAACGCCTGCGGCCACCTGGGGCTCAAGAGCGAGGAGATCTGCTGGACGAACTCGGAGAGCTTCGCCGCCTGGTGCCGCTTCGGCAAGCGCGAGTTCAAAGCCGGAGGGGAAGTGCGCGCGGGCACGCAGCCCCCGCAGCAGCCGTACTATCTCAAGGTGCACCTGGGGGAAAACAAAGTGCACACGGCCAGGTTTCACAGCCTGGAAGACCTCATCCGAGAGAAGCGCCGCATCGACGCCTGCGGCCGCCTGCGCGTCCTGCAGGAGCTCGCAGACTTCGTGGACGACAAGGAGTAGCTGCGGACGCGCCGCGCGCCCCGCCGGGCCCCCGCGCCTGGCTCCCTCTGGATCCCGTCGGCCCGGCTCTGCCGCCGGCAGTTTTCCACCCCAGTCCCCACCCCTCGCGCGTGCGCCGTCGGAGGTCAGTGCGGGGGCTGCACGCTCGCGTCCCTCCGGCCAGTGACAGGAAGTCTCAGGAACTGACCCCGGGACTGGACGGGCGCGGCCGCCTGGCGGAGAGCGCCCAGTGGGGGCGACAGCGTTGGGAGACTCAGGGTGCGCGCCTCTCTTGAACTGTAAGGGGGAAGAGGGAGAGGGCAGAGGAGATCAGGGGCTTGGCCTGTTCCTTTCACCCGACAGGGAAACTGCCCTTTACGACAGAGACCGTCACCGCCCCAGGGGTGCACACTCAGGCCAGTCGGAGACGGGAGTTGGTCTTTTCAGGGCACGGTTCAGCTCCTGTGTGGATGTGTGCTCAGGTCGCAGAATTTCCAAGAAACCGAGCCTGTCCCTGTTGCACGTGTGAGTAGTTCGTGAGAGAGCACTTGGGGACTCTGGCTTGTTCCCAGAGGCTGCCTGGGACTCTTCCAGCTCTCCAGTCCCAGGCCTCCTGACATTGCATTCCAGGCTCTGGGCTAAGCCAGATAGGTTTTGCTTCCTGCTGGTTGCACCAGAAGGAAGCAGACAGACGCCACCCCCACCCGCGTTCGCCTGTGATTCTCCCTCAGTGGCCCAAAGGGAAGCCTTCCTGGTCTGGGGAGGAACGTGGCGCAGCTCACTTGGTGAGGAGAGCGGCCCCGCCCGGGAGAAGGAGCTGGTTCACCTGGTGTCTGGGAACTTGAACAAGTGAAGAAGGGCGCTCATTGTGCTGAACCTTTGATTGCTCCCTCCTAGGGCTGAATTTGAAAAGGAGTCATATTTTGAAAGGGGCTGCAGGAGAGGGAGGGAGGGGGGAGGACCGGGCAACATTCCAGAAACCAGCATTCTGACAATACATAGCCAGTCGATTTAGTTTGGCTTTTCCTAACACAGAGATCTTAGAAGGCGGGGAGGTGGGAAGTAAGTTTTAAAAATAAGAGAGCAGTTTTCCAACTATGTCAACAAAGCCTATCGTGTTGATGCTTTTATTGACCATTTTTAGCAACATGCTAATAAAATTTCAAATTGAAATTTTTATTTTCATGGCTTTAATCCATGATAGCTTAAATACTGGGGGCCATTAAGAGTGGACTTAGCTAAGAGCTTAGCTAACATTGCCTTTTCACTCTATTTTTCTCAAGTCTTATGAGAATTCTGTTTTGGAATATTGTAGTTAATTTTTTGGCTTTAAATAGCAGCCCTCGTAATGGTGGAGTGGTTAATGTGTATGTTGTACTGAATCTCTGTCCATTGGAGGTTGTATTGCTTTGGTGGGAATTGTTAGCAGGTTCCATGAGGGTTCTATTCTCCATGTCGTCTATCATTATCATTTCACATTGGCATTTCTAATTTTTGTTTTCTTCTCCTCCAGATCTCCTGGAAAAAAGGAATCTAGCGTTTGTCACTTTTTCCCATCCTTCTTTGGTCAATCCCACAATTCATTCCTGAGAACAGGGAAGCACTTGCAGGAACAGGACAAAACGTGTGTTTTTCAAAAAATTAAAATTGTGTGAAAGTACTTACTTGAGCAAGGATTTACAAACTTCCCTCCTTGGGCTGCAGCCCCAGCCTGATTGTTTCTTGACCCTGTGTGCTAGACACCTTACAGCACCTATATCTCCTTTGAGGGAATTTGTCAAATAATGGTGTTTAGCTAATCGTTGCAAGCAGTTCTATATTGACAGCTACACTTTAGTTGGACAGCAAATATGGCCAAAGCCAATTACATGGCATTTCAAAAATAATGCAATAAAAAGCTAGTCGAGTTTAGCTAAGGCTGAAATGCCTTTTCCATGGTAAATGATTCATTTCTGTTTTGTGGGGGATTTTGTTGTGGTGGTTGTTTTACTTTTTTGGCTTTCATTCTGGATTCACTCTCTGATCTTGAATCAAAAGGTCAAATCAATGAAATATGAACTAAAGTATTTTTCTTAAGCCTACTGAGTGATTTATTTTTTAAAAATGGTTAAATGCATATGCTTTTCTTTCAGCGCATACAACAGCAAAACTTTTGTAACAACTAACTTACCGTTGCATGTATGGAGAACTGAAAGCTGTTTATTTCCCTATTATTCCTCTGGCAAATAAGAGATTGCATATCATAAAGCGAAACTCTTGATTGTAACTACACACTCCATACTCTTTACTGTGTCCTCCTACTGTATCTTGGCTCCCTGTTGTATTAAACACCATCCTGAGCACTTGTTCCAACAGGACTGCTTCTTCATATTTTGTCTTCCACCTGCCACTCAAAGAGTGGGAGTTCAGCAAAAGAAATTAATCAATCTCGATCACACGTAATACTGAGATTTATTTCCTCTGGTGGCACATAATGTGATTTCTCTTTTACTGAGAGGGTCACTCTAACAGAGGACTGGATTATCAGTTTTATACTTGCTAAAACTAGGTGGCAAAAAAAGTAAGAGTGGGATAGTTAAAGGAGCGTTGATTATAGTGTTCCGTCAAGGATTTACTTGATGATAATGCTACAGATTCCTAATAATAAAACACTGATTGTGGGAAGGAGCTTAAAAGGTTTTTAAGGTTTCTCCTTTTCCTGTTGAAATAATTATTACCTCTTAGTCAATGTTAATAAAACTGATTTGGAATAATTCTAATAATAGTTCATTAAGGAGAGGATGGGAGAAGGACCTGGCAATCCACTCACAAGGCAATCCCGAAACAGTCAGCCATTGAAAACCCTATGAGGGTCACTATGAGTCGGATACCGACTGGATGGCACCTAACAACAACAACAAGGAGAGGATAGTATCAAGATACTACCTAGTAGCTTTATCCTGAAAACAAGGATTTCTATTTAGGGCATTATTAACGATGTTACTAACTTTAAAAAGGCAGAAATTCCTTTTGCAGTTGGCATAGGCACACTTGCCTTTTATAGTGAGTGAATGTATCAGAGTTAGAGCTGTTAAGCCACAAGTCTCTTGACATTTTGATAGGGGTCAGAATTTAGCCTTGGTTTGAGTTGTATCTTCCATGCTGTTGGAGGTGGGGAGGTCAAGCTGGAGAGGGTCTACCCAGCATTCTCCAGCAGAGAGGAAATCTCTCCTTATCCTCCATTCTTTCTTCACTTTTTGGGGGGTAACTCTGAAAAAGCAAACTATGACTAGAAAGAAAATAATTTCAAGGATGAATTACTACCCATTTTGTTATTAAAAAAAATAAGAAGAGTACTAGGTATGCTTTAAAGAAAACCAGCCCTGAAATGCCATCATCCACAAAGTGTATACCTTCTTTTAGAAAAAGAAATCTTGTAGAAGTTAAACATGTTGCATTTGTTTAAAAAAAAAATCTGAAGTATTTCAATGAGCCAAATTGATATGTATAAAAAGTTCTCAATATTTAAAACTTCAAGTTGCTATCATGACAGCATTTTATTGAGTTGTTGTTGTTATTAGGTGCCGTCGAGTCAGTGTCCAACTTATAGCAACCCTATGTGCACCAGGTGAAACAGTATTGTGAGTGCTTCTCTGCTATTCATAGGGTTTTCAATGGCTGATTGTTTTCTGGGGTTGGGTTTCCGGGTCCTTCTCCCAAGCCTACAACACCTGGTGTTCCCAGGCGGTCTCCCATCCAAGTACTAACCAGATCTGACCCTGCTTAGCTTCTGAGATCTGACAGGATCAGACGCCACAGCAGTAGGGCTGCAGGCATTAAAAAAGCAGTATATATTAACTTGGGCTGGGATTTAGCTCAGTTGGTAGAGCGCTGCGTTGCAGTCTCTGAGGTCCCAAGTTCAATTCCCAGCACCGCAAAAATGGGAGAAGGGCCTGGCTGTCCACTCCCAAGGCAATCCCGCAATAGTCAGCCATTGAAAACCCTAGGAGGGTCACTACTCGATGGCACCTAACAACAACAACAACATATATTAACTTGCAATTAGAAAATCCTTGTGCCAAATATAAGTAAGCATAGAAGTGAGCTTTAAGTCCAATGATGTTGAATGATTTCCCTAGATTTTTAAAATTTAATTTTCTCGTTTTTCTTCCTCGTGTATCGTTTCTTTTTGTTTGAATGATGACATTTTTTCAGAAAACTATCTTGTTGTTTACAAAGTAATGAATTACCTGGGCTATCAACATATTCTAACAGTCTTCAAACATCACTTTAATGATTACTTATGTTTTGTGGTGTGCTTCCAACATCCCCAGAAGTTAAATGTTTTTGTGATCTAATAAATAGAGCAGAATCAAATTTAACTGAAATTAACAGGAAATTGCACAATCATAATGTTGTTGTTGTTGTTGTTAGGTGCCATTGAGTCGCTATCCGACTCATAGCGACCCTCTGTACAACAGGGGAAACACTGTTGTCAGTGCTTCTCTGCTATTCATAGGGTTTTCAATGGCAGGTTGATTTTTGGGAGTGGGTTGCCAGGTCCTTCTCCCAGCCTGCATCACCTGGTGTTCTTAGGTGATCTCCCATCCAAGTACTAACCAGGCCCGACCCTGCTTAGCTTCCGAGATCTGACGGGATCAGATGCCACAGGGCTACGGCTGCAGGCACAATCATAATAGAGCCACCCAATTTTCTTTATATGCATGTCTGCAAAGCATTCTGTTATTTCTTTCCTTATTTTTCCCTTGGTGCTAGAGTTTGAACCCAGGGCCCAGTGCACAGTAGAGCTACACCCCCAGCTGTGCTTTCCCTGTTTTTATACAAATGAAGAGGCTCTGTTTTCTTCTCAGACACTGTCACACTAAGGTCTCCAGGTGAAAAACATAAGCATCCAGATTTCTTGAAATAGAAAGAGCTGCATTTAGAAAATGTTTACCTAAGACCTATGTCAACTTACTTTTGTTGAAAATCATCAGCTATCAGCAGAATATAGGTATATAAGTATATATACTTTTTCATATATACACAGGTACATATATGCATGCATATATTTCTGCATATAGTGATTTTTCATTTCATACACATACACAGAAAACATGAGGCTTTTTAAAAACAAGATGGAGAATGACTTGAGATTTATAAAAATAGGAAAAGATCTAGGGGTCAGAAAAACTAACGGGTAACTGGGCAACAGGCAGCCATACCTAAGTCTAGGCATAAACCAAAAGAAGAAACTGTAGGAGTTATACAATTAGCTTTAGTCTTACTTCTGGAATATGTTCCTGGTTACTCCAAAGGAAGAAAAAAAAGATTCAAATGAAAGCTAAAAAGATTAGGAAATAAGTGAAAAATAAGGAGAAGGATGAAGTGAGGAGGTTATGAGATTATATAAGGAGCTAATAAGCTTTTCAACTGGGAATACCTGCTGTCCATTCTAACTGAAGACAATAGAGTAAAGCAAAGACCGCATTTCCCAACCATTTAACAATTTATAAGATTCTCTGATTTCATAACTCAAAGGTTATCTCATTTGAACTTATAAGAGATTTAAATATTTGAATTTGAATATGTTGGGGAAAACAGGGAAAATAGTCTTTTCTGCCCAGGTTGCTGAGGATGATTCTTAAGATTCTCGCTTTCGATAGCGCCGGGTGAATGGCTACCCACGCTGTGCATTTCCAACATTCTTTCTGATGGCCGATGAGACATGGCGCCTAGTAAGGGTTTCATAAATAGATGATTATGGCACCTCGCTATTATGTGCTTCCCTGAGATTTTTGATCACCAGGAAACCCAGAAAGCACACCACTTGGCTTATGTATGAAGGAGGACATAAAGATATTTCTCTAACTGAAATTGGCAGGGTTTTCCCACTTCAGAAAGCCTAGGGAAATATACCTCATGAGGCTTCAGGCTGATTGATTTCAGTTAAATGGTGTTTGGAATATTCAGTTTGCTGCTAGAAAAAAACCATCAAAGAATCCAGTAAAAGCACAAAATGTGCTTATGTCATTTGTTCAGAAAGGGAAAGCAAACTAATAATTCTGACTATTTCGTCTCACGACTTCATCTCTCATTCACTTCAAGGGGAGATTTTTCTGGCATGAAATCACAAGATTATTCCTTCAGAAGGAAGCTTATTATTGTAAGCTCACGGTAAAAATTTTCTTTGGTATGTAGGGAAAGACATACTAGAATATGCACTTAACTCTGGGAAAATTAGATTTGATGCAGTTTGGTCATGGGCGTTTTTCTAAGTAAACATTACTCATTTTATAATAAATATTAACATAATTGTTATGCCTGTTGGCTTTTATAATCCAATTATTTTTTATGTGAGCATAAGTTCTGAACTTAATTTTGTCCAAAAGGTAGATTCTAACGGAATGTTAGATGTGAGTAGAGACAGTGTTCTAAATTTCAAGTGCAAAATAAATGTTTCAAAAGTTGATTTGAGCTTCATTCAGTGTTCCAGTAAGCAGAAATAGATTGTATAAGGCTAATGCTTATATGATTCCCAAGAAAATCCTTGCCATCGATCCATGATACAGGCATTAATGTTCTATTCATGCCACAATGAGAAACTTGAGAGGTTTTTTAAAATTATAGGTATTGTGTATTGGAACTTGCTTTAGCAAATAAGTATTCTAAATTCAGTCATTTTCTCCTCCAATAGTCTTGCAACATGCTAAGTCTTTACTCAGTGCCATGCCCACTGTTTTCAGATGTCAGGTTCTCCTAGATGATATAAAAATCTGGGGGAGTCACACGGCTGATAACTTCATAACTCATCCTATCTCCCAATAACACACACTTTCTTTCTTTTTGTCTCTTGCTTCCTGATGGAAGTATCTGTCTGGGGGATCTGAGCCAAAGTGAGGCAAGGTTTAAAGCTAGGATTGCCAGATATAGCAAATAAATGCAGGCTCTTCAATTTTATCAGATTCATATAAATGAATAAATAATTGTTGTAGAATAAGTATGTACTATACAATATTTTTCTGCAGCTGTACCACTGTGGAATCCAATCCTGTCAAATCCTGAAAGCTAAGCAGGTTCAGAACTCATTAGTACTTGGATGGGAGAGTGCCTGGGAGGAAGACCCAGCAACCCACTCCCCAAAAGCAATCATCCATTGAAAATGTTATGAATCGCAGAGAATCACTAAAAATAGCATGTCGCCTATTGAACATAGTGTTGCTATGAGTCAGACACCAACTCGACAGTACCTAACAACATACAATATTTGTTGTTGTTAGGTGCTGTCCAGTCATGTCCGACTCATAGCAACCCTTATAGGGTTTTCAATGGCTGATTGTTTAGGGATTGCCTCGGGAGTGGGTTGCCACATCCTTCTCCCATTTTTGTGGTGCTGGGGATCGAACTCGGGACCACAGAGACTGCAGAGCAGTGCTCTACCAACTGAGCTAAATTAGGGCACCCTTATACTAAAATTTATATTTACCTGAAATTCAAATGTAACTGCACATTCAGTACATTATCTGATAGTCCCACTCAGGAAGAACTTGACCATTTCTAAGAAGCCACAGTGTACCCTGATGTCTTAGAGATGACAGACCAAGGACATATCCCCTATCTATTGCTCTGAGGCTTTGTCAGACAGCTTTTATGTCTTTTAAGGCCCAACGCATATTTGGACTCAAGAAAAAGCAGAGATTTCAGGAGCAGCCCCAGAGAGAAGAGTTTACAAGCCCTATATTCATTGATGTTGTTTTTATTGTTAGGTGTATATGGAGGGAAGCAGAGGGTCTTCATGCAGCTTCACTTATGAACCCTTCTGATCATTTTTATAGGACATGCTACAACTCACCCTTTATCTGGAGCATGATGAATACTTTCCTGGCTATAGTAGGAAATCCTCTATGCCATTGATTCTAATCCTGCCTGGATCCTCACTTTACACCGTGCTATTCCCATAGCTTTCTCACCTGTCTACCCCGTAGCTCCTCTTTCCCAACACCTGTGGCCATAGTGATATTTCCAAACACAGACCCATCATTCACAAGACCCAGCACCAGTCTCCCGTCTCCTTAGTGGAACACACAGAGTCCTCCATGGTGTGGCCTGTCTACACCCAGCTGCACTTCCCTCAACTCTAAGCTTATGTTCAGGCCACACAGGACTTTTACAGAACATGTGGTTTTCATTTATGCTTCCATGACTTTCTATTTTGTCCCTTTTACCCAACTGCCAGTCTCAATTCCTGAGTGGCAAACTCTAGCTTGTCCACCCTTATGTCCAAGCTCCATGCTACCCCCAGGGTGATTTTAGTCATTTTCTTCTGGGTGTCCCCATTGTACTTTGTTGATGGCACCCCAGAATCTCTTCCTTCTACTATAAATATCATTGACATCTGTCCCTCCCAGGTCTGTTAGGTGTGGTGGGGAAGGTACTGTGACTTATCCTATCTTTGCAACTATGAAGTCTTAACACTTACAGTCGGTGACCAGTTAGAGTCTGTCACACGAATGGAAGAAGGACTGGGTCTCCTCAGGGAGGGAATGAGCTAAAAGTACACATCAACTTATATGTGATTCTTCCTGAGAAGCATGCAGTAGAAAATTAATTTTTGCTTAGAAAAGAAGCTGTAATGAGAAGGACTTTACCTTGCATTTTATGTTGTACTACACATGATTTAGCCAGACCTGGTGTAAAAAGTTTCTCTGCCTGGGGTATACTGGAATATACATTTCTTCATGAATGAACATTATGAGTTTCATTATAATGGAAATACATATTTTCCTCCTCTCGGTAATTTAATTTCCGCCTAGCTGAGATAGCTTTGAGAGTTGAAAATTTAGCTAAAGATTGAGTTGCAAAAAATACAGATGAGATAAGACATTGCCCATATGGACCCCTTTTGTAAATGAGCCCTAGACTGTCAGAGCTGTTCAATCAATGCAGAAAAATCTACTGAATACTCAAGTCCTATTCACCTTTTGGAAAGCCACCCAATCTAACCACTAAGCAATACCACTAAACAGTACACCTACAGCATGTGTGGAAGATGAAAACACAAAATCAACTTGCCTGACATTCCAGTATGGCATTGCTGAAGAAAACCAGTCTCCTTTGATTGATGGCCTTTGGACCTCCAGGGTAACTGAACAGCTAGACTAATTTGAAATGCAATTGAGTGCTAAAAATGTAACTAAATTAATGCCTTATGAAATATATATGCTTTTATATTTGGTATTTTCTCTGGAACTCTTGGGAGGAGTGCCCTGTACTTTTCTGAGAGTTATTTTTCTCTTAGCACCTCTGGACATTTAATATAGTTGAACCTCATTTGGTTCATTGTTATGGTCGTTGGTATCTAAGGAAAGCCATTTTAATTTGAAATGTGAAGGCATAATGTCCTGTTGAGGAAAATAATGTCAATGACATACTGTAAAATGAAATAAGATTACTAATTTGGGTTTGGCAATCTACATAAATAGAGATTCTGATGGAACATTGGTTTTGCCTAGGGAGCAATTTCCAAAGGAGACAGTGAAGGAGATTTTTCCTTATGTTGCCTCACTATTCTGATTGTAGAAATCAAGTGTCCCCTGTGGGCATCTGTTTACTTGTATATAATTTCATAAGATGGGATCTACAGAGGAAAACTGGAGCAGAGCAACTTACTTCATCCTCTATAGACCAACAAAATAAGTGATCTAAACCAAATCTGTTCTGTCCCTGTTACTTCCTTAAAGCCTTTAAGAGTTTTCATAATTTACTAGGTAAAATCCAGACTCCTCAACAGCATGCAACCTCTGCTCCAGTCTGCTCTAATCTTCCTCCCTACAATCCCCAAACACTCCTGACCTCTGAAGCTTCAACCCCTGAACCATTGCAGTGATTCCACTAGGAACCATCCTGGACCTACCTTCTTCCAAAAGGCTTGCCACTGTGTGCCCTACTAGAGTAGTTTCATTCCTGTGAATAGCCTTCCCTCCTTGACCATATGTCAAAATCCTCCACAACCTGAGTCCTAATAAGGACCCAGTTCACTTATGGGTTGTTCTATGAAGCCTCTCTTTTCCTGCAACACCCACCTCAATGGCAACAGAACAAATTAATCCTCTCTCATTGAGCTCCCTCCTGCAGCCATAGCACCGTGGCATCAGATCCCGTCAGATCTCAGAAGCTAAGTAGGGTCGGGCCTGGTTAGTCCTTGGATGGAAGACTGCCTGGAAACAACAGATACTGTAGGCTCAAAGAAGGACCCCACATCCTACTCCCAAAAAGGAATCCATCACTGAAAGCCCTATGAATAGCAGAGAAGCACTGACAATGGTGTTTGGCCTGTTGTATGTAGAGTCACTATGAGTCAGACACCGACTCCATGGCACCTGACAACAATAACACTGAGCTCCCAGTTTATCCAAACATTTAACATTCATTCCATCCATTTACTATTCTGATTTTCAGCCCCTAAACTATGTCAAGCACAATTTATTTAAGTTAATGGAATCCATTTGCTATCTGAAATAAGTTTTTCTCTTGAGGCAAAGATCTTGGCATTGGGATCTTTTGTTCATTAGTAGTGTCTGGACTAGTATCTAGTCCATATTTGATGCTCAACCAACCCTGATGTGATTCAGTTTAGTTAATTTAATTTGAAAGCAACTCTCTTACTACAAGAACAGTAAGTGTTATTTTTAAATTAATGTTCTAATCACTGATCAACTCCTTAAACATCTGTTGAGTTCCTATTAAAGGCAAGACTTTGTTTTACGCCATATGGATACAAAGCATAGTCTCACCTTCCAGAATCAGATCTAGTGAAGGAGACAGGTGCACTCATAGCTTTTATCCACTGCAGCCTGGAATATAGGTCATTAGCAAAGGCATAATTTCAAAAAAAATATACTACCAAAAAAATCAAAAGAGAGAGCGTCTGAAAGTATTTGCCAGCTTCACAAAATCAAACTCATTGGCTGGCATGGAGGATTTGAGGGATGTCTATAAAACAATTACACATTTTTGTTTGATTTTTATTAATAGTTTGGAATATTAATATAAATATTTGTTCTTGTTATTTAGCTATATAGTCTGTCTTCTGTCCTAATTATGTAAAGTGTTTGGCCTTGAAAAGTCTGTAGAAATAAGATTTAAATTTGTGGAAAGAAAGCCCTTTTGCTGTTGAACTACCCAGATCAGCATATTATTAGCATTTGATATACCAGTCAGTTCACTTCCCAGTGTATCTTTGCAGACAAGATCTTAACTGACAGACGGATTAGTTTCTGAAGACTCATTTCACAAGGACTGAGGCAAGTTCTATAATGGGAAGCTATGCAAATATAGAGGCTTCTTGGATTGAGCTGGACCCAAAGCAGCAGTGATTAACTAACTGAGAGTGGGCACTCTCACTCAAGAGAGAGGCCAAGGTCATGGACAAGAGGAGAGGTACACAGGACAGTTCTGAGAATTGAGGTGATATATTAAGTGAGAGAGCAACCACAATTTTAGGCACCATGGAGAAACTGGTCAGATGCGGGGTGCAAAGTATTTCAGGGCCAAGACTCTGTAAGCAAAGCTGAGCTGGAATGATTGCAAAGAGGAAACTTACAACTCTAAGAAATGATACTGGCTCACAATCTATACAAATATTTCTATATTAAATATTAAATATTCTATTTAATTTAACAATGGCCTTTTCAAAAATGAATAGGAAATCTATTAACTTTGACAGTATTCCCTCAATACAAATCATAGATTTTCTTTGAAGAAAACCAAACCTAAGGCTATTGTCTAAAGAAACCCTGAACTGGCTCATGTGTTGACAGGGGCCTTTGGTACGAAGCACTGGCTTTCTAAATGCCTCTACTAACTACAGCAAATATCTAGCACATCATACAGGCAAAATGCTCCTTCTTATGTGGAACTGAAATTTGCTTTAAGAAGGAGATAGTATGCAAAGACGGAGAAGTTTGCCAAAATTTTCAAATATACAAGAATCAGTGACTGGACTGGAATTCTTTAAATGTTCAATCTCATGGTAATGAATTCCAAAGAAAAACAGCTGACTTTATGCATTTATTTTAATAAGGCTGAGAAAACAGTCCATTTACAGTGTAAAAACCCCTTGTCTTTTAAAAACACTAGGCAGAATATTTTAATAAATTAAAATATTTGTCTGCCTGTCAAATCTGTCAAATTGACAAGAACCCTCAAGGAGGATTGCTGATGTTGTAGTTCTATTTTTCCAATAAGATTATATTTAGAATTTAATATGGGCTGCTAAGAGGAAGAACCCATCCATCAGAGTAATTTTAAGTAACAAATTCTAATATAATATTTAAGCCTCCAACCTTAGAGGGCCAGGGTGATTTTGCTTTCTTTGAAAATTCTTTTATTACCTACAAGGATGTCTTGAATGTTCTATTTGTTTATAATGTTGAAATAATTTCAGAAGGCAAGTAAGTACATATCATCAGGATAACTATTTGCTCAGAGATATGTAGCTTACATTGTCAATTGTCATCCACCCAACCGACCTTGTGTCAGCCAAGTCTGACAGAACCCAGGGTACAAATGGACATAATGAACTTTGGTACGAACAAACACCTAACTCAATATCACATGTCTTACAGTTAATAAAACCAGCACTTTAATTCAAGTATTCTGATCTGAAGCCATTCCATTTCTCTGTCTTTCATAAGATTTTCCTGGAAAGATCAAGTACCTTCTTATTCTCACAAGAAAAACCTACCTAAGGTTCCCAGTTAATGTGTGAAAATATTTGTACCATGCCTATAGTGGCAATTGGTTAACAAACATGAATTCCTAATTTTGAGCTCAAAATAATATGCCTAAAAGAAGTAAGGATTAGGGTATGCAAAAATACAAACCCATTCAAACTCTGGGCCAACTGTATAACTTATACACTAATCATCTAGACTTGTTTTTCAGTCTCCTGGAATTAAATTCTCAAATGCATGTCTAAAAGTTAAAATAGAATCAAGCTTCAATGTTAAGTTTCTTTTGTTTTTCATCTTCAACTTCAGAAACATAGATGCACCTATTGGAAAATATCGAGGAATCTGTGTCTGTCACTGGGAGTCGAAGGTAGTTCTTAAGGCTCTTTTCAATTATCGTTCAATAAATACATTGTTTATAATATGTTGGAAAAAATCTTTCAAAAATAAGTAGAACAAGAGAAAAAAATCAATGCATACTATGCTTCTAACTTTTTCATAAGAAGTCAAAATTCTGGATATAAAGAAGGTCTATGTGATTTTAATTAAATTTTCTGGCAACATCCTGTAACAGTCATACAAAATAGTTCCTGTTTACTGACTGGCCAGCCCTAACAGCAGTAATGACATGGTTCAGGCCTGGCACAGATCTGGCTGAAGGACCTCTTTGTACACACAAAAAGGCCTGTTTAACTTAGCAAAGAAAGCAATCCCCTGAGATGGTTCAGTGAATCAATGTTTACCCATGTCCAGTCTCATGAAAGAATCTCATGACTCAACACATGGCATTTCCATCTCTGAATGAGATTAGTTATTCTCCATGAACCATGAACTGACTAGAGATCAAAATAGACCTAAATAAATTAGAGTAAACAAATCATCTAGGGAAGAATGGTATAATGTAAAGAACATTGGATTTTGAAAAACATATGGCTACAAATCTAACTCGTTGCTTTTTGGCTGTGTCGTCTTAGACAAAACACCATGTTAAGCATCCATTTCTTATTTTTTGAGCAAGAAATCATGAACCCTCACTCACAAGGTTAGGATGAAGTTGAATTAAATGTATACAAAATTGTCCACTTACAGTACTTTGCACATAAAAGGCAATCAGCAGAAATTAACTGAATTAAAATCCTAGGGCAATTTTTTTTTACCATTATGTTTGCAGGTTTCTAATTTTTTAAGGTGTTTGCTTTGTCTCTACTTATATGGTAAATCTTTTGACAGTATGGGTCTTGTTTTACTCATTCTGTTTATCATCCTAAGTAAATTTTCAAATATGTATTTCTAAAACTTCTTGATAAAAGTAAAAAAGCAACTAAAATCTCATACAGAGATGCTCTAAAGATGGTGAAAACTGATGTTTCTTAAAATGAACTTCATGACATAGGCTAAATGTTTGTATCTCCCTCCTACATCCTCCTCCCCATTCATACGCTGAAATCCTAACCTCCAGTTTGATGATATAGGAGGTGGTGATTTTGGAAGGTCATTAGGTCATGGGGTGGAGACCTCATGAATGGGATTAGCACCTTTATAAAACACAAACACACAAGGGAGCTTGTTTTTTTCTTCCTGATCTCTTCCACATTAGGATACACAGGAAAGATAGCAATCTGTGTGCTGGAGGAGGATCCCCACCACAACACGGTCATATTGGCACCCTGATCTCAGACTTCCAGACTCCAGAACTGTGAGAAATAACTAAATCCGGTTTATGGTATTTCATTGGAGCAAGAAGCCCAACTAAACAATAAAACTTCAGTCACCTATTAAAGGAAGTGCAAATACCTCCTCCCAATATTTTTTTCAATGACTGCATCTAAGCTTCATTGGAATCCCAAACAGAGTACCCATGCTGTATTGGCTGTGTTCCCATTGCCAGGAAATTATCCAGGCCTTGTTCTCCCATCCTTCATGGGGATCTATTTCACACTAACCTGTTTTGACTTCTAATGGTCTACAGTTGCCACCAGTTAACTTCTTTGCCCTTTGGACCAAAAACTCTAATGCATGGTTTGGCTCTGGTGCATATTGTATGAAATCTTATAAAAATTACTATGTATAACAAAAGGTATGCTTTTACTTGCCTGTTTAGTCAGACTTTTAAAAGAGGAAACTTTTCATGGATATTGTATTCTTTAATCTGCAGAGCACAGGTTCCTCCCAGATTCAATCTTCCCTAAGGAATCCCTGCCTTTTTCATTCCCTCAGCAGTTCTCATCCTACCTGGTCTTAGGGAACCTTTAAATTATCAAGGAACCCACAAAGCTTTTGCATATATAAGTTATTCTTATCACTATTTGCCATGATAGAACTAAAACTGATATATCTAGAAATGTGTATTTATTAATATGATTGACAGTACCGATAAGAAACCCAGTATATGTTACACCTGTACCCATAGCACTGTGACATCCAATCCCATCAGATCTCAGAAGCTAAGCATGGTCGGGCCTGGTTAGTGCTTGGATGGGAGACCACCTGGGAACACCAGATACTGTGGGCTTGGGAGACAGACCCGGCAACCCACTCCCAAAAAGCAATCAGCCATTGAAAACCCTATGAATAGCAGAGGAGCACTGACAAAGTGTTTCACCTGTTGTATGTAGGGTTGCTATGAGTCGGATACTGACTCCATGGCACCTAACAACAACAACAACAACATGTTACACAAATGATACTTGTAATACAAGCGACTCTATTTTCCAAAAGGAAAAGTGAGAAGAGTAATATTGATGTACATTTTTGCAAATTTCTTTGCCTTAATAGAAAACCACTAAATAGATTCTTACGCCTACTTTTGCATTTAATTTGTTCTCACAGAACAATTGCATGACTTCTGAAAAACTCCTCTAAACACTTATATAAAAATTCAAATAGAAAAGCCAAATCTCAGAATCCTGAAAATTGCTTTGACCTTGTATCCCCTGTAAAAGAAACTCAGGGACCCCTCTGTTCCCAGATCACACTTTTGAGAACCACTATAAATGGATCTTGCATAGTTTTACAAATAACTTCCAATAGCTGCTTCCAGTAGTCACACTGAAGAGAGTCATCTGTCAAACTGCCAAGTCAGAGAAATCCACATGTAGCTGGCATCAAGTAATATAATGAAAAGCATCTTATTTTTATCTCCTACGTTTGTTCATGAAGGTAATTCCTCCTCTGCTGTCACTTGGTAAAGTCAAGCAGGTTCCTTAACTTCTCTTCTCTCTTAGATAACAGAAAATGTTAAGTTGCAAAAACACAGTCTCAGTTGGAACTTGGAAGCCCAGACCCTTGGAAGAGCCAATCTCCAACTTTGTTAAAAATTATAGAATTAGCTTCTCTCCCAGATGAGAGTGCAGACAGCTGGCCCCATCTTCATTTTTTTTTTATCCAGGTTGATAATTACAGCTCCTAATTTCTTGACGCCTGCAGCCGTAGCCCTGTGGCATCTGATCCCGTCAGATCTCAGAAGCTAAGCAGGGTCGTGCCTGGTTAGTACCTGGATGGGAGACCACCTGGGAACACCAGAAGCTGTAGGCTTGGGAGAAAGACCTGGCAACCCCCTCCCAAAAATCAATCTGCCATTAAAAACCCTATGAACAGCAGAGAAGCACTGACAATAGTGTTCCCCTTGTTGTACAGAGGGTCGCTATGAGTTGGATACCGACTCGATGGCACCTAACAACAACAACAACAACAACAACAATTTCTTGACAGTGTGTGCATATGTGTGGGGAGTCATGAGGGTCACATGTGTGGAGATGATGATGGGGGAGAAGGCTTGTAAAGCAATGGGGAAATGGATAATCATACAAGCACCTTAATAAAAAGTCTGTGCTTCTATGTGTGGCAGATTTTAGAGCTGAGTCTTCCTCTAGTGGGTGCTCTTTAGAGACCCTCCCACGGTCATTCCTGGTATTGCAGCTAAATGCACCCTTGACCTAGGTGAATTCACTCTATTTAGCAGCCATACAACCTCTTCTCATGACCAAGAAAGGTGAGAAGCAATCCCTGGGCTGAGAAGCACTGCTGGATGGAATCTTAAGGTTCCCAGATCAGCTTTCTTCACATGGAGCCTACACGTGGTGCCAGGAAGATATGCAAATGTCCTTCTTCTGAGCAAACCCTGGGAGCACAGGCTGATCCTACAAATGGCCAGTACCTTGTCCTCTGAATGTCCTGGAGGGAATTCTCATGAAGGAGTATCCAATGGTTTCCTGAAGCCCTTCTTGGGAGGCCGAAAGTGAGGATTCCTCACCTCAGTCCTGGGGAAGCTGAGGGGACTCACAATGCACAAGTGTCTCCTTGAAAATTTCCTCTTCTCATATGCTGTGATTTAAATGTTTGTGTCTCCTCAAAATTCATATGTAGAAGTCTTACCCCCAAAACGTAAATGCATTAAAGTGGAGTCTTTTGGGATGTCACTAGGACATGAAAGTGGTACCTTCTTGAAAAGGCTTGGTGCCCTTGTCAAATAGGTCTTAGGAAGCTCATTCACCTCTTCCACCATGGGAAGACATAGCAAGAAGGCGACATTGTGATCCAGGTAACAGGCCCTTACCAGGCACTGAATCTGCTAGCAACTTGATCTTGGACTTCTTAGCTTCCAGAAATGTGAGAAATAAATTTTTATTGTGTATAACTGGCCAGTTTATGGTATTTTTATAGCACCCCAAACAGACTAAGACATTGGTTTATGCATTGTCTAAATAAGTTCTCTGTCATCCTACTGTGGATTTTCCTTTTCTCTATGTAGTGTCACATCTCTTTTCTATTTCAGTGACCTAGTCAGTGTATCTAATTTAACACATTTTTATTTAAAGAAACCAGCATCCATTGGCTGTTCCCCCGCCCAGGAGTACAGGTGCCTCATAATTTCTTTTGTCACCTTACACCCAGGAAAAGTACTGACAGCTCATAATTAGTCATATTATTTAGAATATTTGCACTTAAAATGAGAGTAATGCTTTCTTTTATTCATGTAATTTGTCTTACATTTTTGAAAGTAATAGCTATTCATTAAATTACATTTGAAAATGCAGGAAGAAAGAAAATTTGTCTATAATAACCCAGCCACCTATATAAAACTACCACTCACATATGTGGATTTTTCTCTAATACTATTTCAAAGCTTGCTTCAATTTCAAACATATTCATACAATTTCATATAATACGTTTTACTTATTAATATGCTGTTAGCATCACCAATATGAATACAAACTCCACGTAAATATGAATTTAATGGTTATAGAGTATTATATGAATGGATATGCCATGGTTTATTTAATCATCATCTTTATTATTAAATATTTGCATTGTTTATACTGTTTAGTATTGAAAATAATGCTCTAATGAATATCTTTGGCTGAGCTTTTTTATATTTTGACTTATTTCCTTTAAGTGTATTTCTGAGTATGGAGACACTTGGTAAAGAGATAGAAAAGACTGCAGGACATGCAAACATACATATAATTTTGCAAAAGGATAATCTGTGTGTTCACTCATGATACGCCATCATCATGGATTCATGCAACCTCCTATTCTTTATCAACTGACTGATTTTCACTTCCTGTCTCCACTCCTATCACCCTCACTCCCACCATGGAACACCAGCCTAATAGACTTGATATGTATCCCTGTGGTCACATCAATATGCATTTATCTTGCATGCAAGAATTTTAAATGCACACAAATGATATTGTGCTATAGACTTCATATTGTTACTTCACTATTTTTATCCAGCACTAGATTCTTAAGATCTTTCAATATTATTCTGTACATTCACATTAGAAACAAACACAAAGATCTATGAATCAACCGTTCAAACCACAAGATTTTCTCAGAAAAAAATGTAAAATTCTTTCAAGATATAAGGGACATTATTAGTATTTTTAAAATATGAATCAATTACATTTTTAATGAGGAAAAACCTAGAACTTTATCAGACAAATAAAGATATGAACAAACAAATCAGATTTAGGGAACAAATGACTAATAAGCATATGAACTGATGCCTCAGCTCATCGGTGTTTAGAGAAATAGGTACTGAGTACAGTGTGGTGTTCTAGTCTGTGCATACATCACATGGTACTTCCCTGTTCTCTAATGGATGTCCCTAGACTGGGTCTAGCTCTGCACTCTCATGCACAGTGCTGAGATAAGCTTCCCTGTCCACACCCCCTCCAGGACCTGTAGGAGGTGTATACCCATGACATGTCCCTTTAAGTTCAGGTGTCCAGACCTTAATCCTTCAATAAGGCAGTGCTCGGAGGTTGGACTAGGTGGGAGGTATTTGGGTTACAGTGCAGAGCCCTTATGCCTCCCTCTTTATTGTTGTTAAGTGCCTTCGAGGCAAGCGTGACTCATAGCAGCCCTATGTACAGCAGAAGGAAACACTATCAGATTCTGTGCAAGGCACATGATCTTATTTATGCTTAAGCCCATTGTTGCAGACACTGTGTCAGTTTATCTAGTGGTGGGTTTTCCTTTTTGTCATTGACCTGCTACTCTCCCAAACATGACAGGCTTCTCCAGGAAATAGTCCCTCCTGGCTACATGTCCAAAATATGTAAGACACAGTTTAGCCATTGTTGCTTCCAAGGAGCACTCTGGTTGCACTTCTTCTAGGACAGATCTGTTGGTTCTTTTGACAGTCCTTGGTACATTCAATATTTGTCACCAGCACTATAATTCAAAAGCATCAATTCTCCTGTCTCCCTTATTTAACGCCCAGCTTTCACAACCATATGATGTGACTGAAAATACCATGGCATGAGTCAGGCACACCTTTTTCTTCAATGTGACATCTTTACTTTTCAGTACTTTAAAGAGATCTTTTGCCACAGCTTTTCCCAAAGCAATGTGTCTTTTGATTTCTTGACTGCTGCTTCCATGGGTGTTGATTGTAGAACCAAGTAAAGCAAAATCGTGGACAACCTCAATCTTTTCTCCATTTATTGTGAGGTTGCTTAGTGACCCAGTTGTAAGGATTTTTGTTTTGTTGATACTGAGTCACAGTCCATACTGAAGGCAATATGCTTTGATCTTCATCAGTAAATGTTTCAAAACTTTACTTTCAACAAACAGAGTTGTGTCACCTGCATACTGGAGGTTGTTAATGAGTCTTCCTCCAATCCTGATGCCATGTTCTTCTTCATAAAGTCCAGTTTGTCAGATTATTTACTCAGCATAGAGACTGAAGTGATGTGGTGAAAGGATATAGCCCTGACACACACCTTTCTCGATTTTAAACCAGGCAGTGTTTCCTTGTTCTAGTCAAAGGACTGCCTCCTTGTCCACATACAGATTCCTCATGAGTACAATTAAGCGCTCTGGTTTTCCCATTCTTCAAAGTGTTATCCATAGTTTGTTATAGTCCACACAGTCAAATGCCTTTGCATAGTCAATAAAAACATAGAGAGACATCTTTCTGATATTCTCTGCTTTTGGCTAATATCCACCTGACATCAGCAATTATGTCCCTGGTTCCCCTCTCTCTTCTGAATCCAGCTTGATTTTCTTGCAGTTCCCTGTCCATAAACTGCTGCAGTCGCTTTTGGATGATCTTTAGTAAAATTTTGCTTGTGTGTGATATTAATTATATCATTTGATAGTTTCCACAATCAGTCAGATCCCCTTTCTCATAGGAGTGAGTTTTAACTAGTGTGGGGCTGGATTAGTTACCGTGGATTTAAAGTGAGGCCACCCTTGGGTTTTGTGCCTCCTATGCACCCTGTTGTCCTTCTGCTCTTTCATGAGTTAAAGCAGCACAAAGTTCTAACACTTTAGTCACTATAACCATGAACCAAAATAAACCTCCTCTCTTTAAAAATTATCCAGTATTAGGTATTTTGTTACAGCAAGAGAAAACAGACTAAGACAAGCTTGAAGAAGGAATGCTGAGTCATACAGTACACAGACACCTAACTGGATAAGTCTTGACTGATTGCTTTCCAGAAAAAGTACTTTAGTTTTTACTCTCAGCCACAGTGAATGTAAATCCTAGTATCTAGAATTCCTACTAGCATTATATAGCTTTCCACTTTTCCCATTTTGAACCTGCAAAGTGATCTCATGTTTATTTTATTTTGCATTTGTCTAAATACCAGTGAGCTGGAGTATCTCCTCATGTGCTTATTAGTCATTTGTTTCTTAAAGCTGGTTTGTTTGTTTATATCTTTATTTATTTGTCTGATAGGGTTCTAGGTTTTTCCTCATTAAAAATGTAATTGATTCATATTTTTGAAGTACTAATAACGTCCCTTATATTTTAAAAGAATTTTACATTTTTTTCTGAGAAAACTTGTGGTTTGAATGGTTCATTCATAGATCTTCATGTTTGTTGTTTCTAACGTGAATGCACCTATTTTAAACTGATGATCAATTCTATTTCTTGACTGATATTATTAAATTTTACACATTGACCTTATAGCCAACAATTTTAGATCTTCCTTTTTATATATAAACTCAATTAGTTACTATTTTGTTTTTAAATGAGCTTATCTTTTCTGTTGGAAATTTAAATATACTCTTTAGAAGCTAGAAAAATTGGCTCTTTACCTGTGAACAAAGGGCTAAATAGCCTTTGTGAATGAGTCATTTATACTTTTGCCTATATAGTGGTGATTTTGCTATACTATTATAGAATAGAATCTATCAATCTTTTCTTTACTTAATAACTTACTTAGAAAAGCTCACTTTTTACAAGAAACCATCACATGCTTTCTTCTTGTAGGTTTATATTTTCATTTTTTTAAATTTAAATATCTAATTTATTTGCACTTTTTTCTCTTTTTGCAATATTCGGGGTTGAACCCATCATGTTGCACATGCTTTGCAAGTGCTCTACCACCGAGCTGCACCCCAAGCCCTTTTTATATTTTTTATTTTGAGACAAGGTCTTGCTAAGTTACACAGGCTACCTCTGGCCTGGAACTGTGATCCTCCCATCCCTGCCTCCTGAGTAGCTGGGATTACAGGTGTGTACCACTATAGCTGGCCCCATGCCTGGCTTTTATTTGCAATTTTTTGTGGTATAAGTTGTGAAATATGGATCAATGTTTACTACTATAATAGCCATACATTTGAATAGCCATCTTTCCTTATTCATTTGAAATGTTCTCTGTATCATATTTGACATCTTTGCATATATATGTGGGTATATATTTTATTTTCATTTTTATTATTATCTTTCTATCTGTATTTTAATGATGCAAGTCTACACTATATACACTCTTAGAGCTTTAATTTTGATTTTAGTAGACAGTGGGATCAATCCTCATTACTTCCTTTTCAGAGTTTTTCTGTATATTCCTGTTTGCTTATTTTATTTCACTTTATTCATTTTAGTGCCATGGTTAGAACATCCAGTGTAAAATTATGTAGAGGCAATGTTAACAAGTACTTTCACATTGTCCATGATATTAAAGGAATAGCTTCTAGAATTTTAATATTAAGTATAATGTTTGCTATAGGCTTTTAGTTGAAACTCTTATTAAGCTAAGGAAGTTCTTTGTATTTCTACTTTACATTTATGTTGTTGTTGTTAGGTGCTGTGCAGTCAGTATCCAACCCATAGTGACTCTCTATATAACAGTTGAAAGACTATTGTCAGTGCTTCTCTGCTATTCATAGGGTTTTCAGTGGCTGATTGGTTTTGGGAGTGGGCTGCCAGGTCCTCCTCCCTTCACATTATACACCAACCACAAACTAAAATGAAAACAACTGACTATGCCAAGTGCTGTTGAAGATGGGAAGCTCCTAGAATTCTTTCTTGTTCACTACCTAAGAGCATTTAAATTGATAGAATCCCTTTGGACTAATTCTACAAAGCTTGGAAAGACTCATACACTATTACCCAGCAATTTCCCTCAGGTATGTAGTTGTAGTAGTTAGGCACCAGCCATCAAGTCAGTATCTGACTTATAGCAACCCTATGTACAACAGGAAAAACAGTATTATTACTGCTTCTCTCTGCTATTCTTCAGGTTTTCAATGGTGGATTGATTTTTGGAGAGTGGGTTGCCAGGTCCTTCTCCCAAGCTTATAGCACCTGGTGCTCCCAGGCAGTCTCCCATCCAAGTACTAACCAGGCCCTACTCTACTTAGCTTCTGAGCTCTGACGAGACTGGATGCCACAGGGCTATGGCAGCAGGCCCTCAGTTACAGGCCCCTAGAAATATGTACAAAGGTGTAATATAGGATGAATTATTTATGTTGGAGATTTAAGTTATTCCCAACTTCCTCCTATGACTAGAAGACAAAAGTAGTATTATTAGTCATAGCAGGAAGCTGGGAATAACTTAAATCTCTAACAGTAGAGTGCATAAATAATTCATTCTATATTTAGTTACTGGCATACTCTGTAGCCATAAAAATGTATTACTCTTACATGCAATAAAATTGATGAGTCTTATTAATATAATATTAAATGAAATAATATATTTATTCTGCTTATATTAAGAAAATGACAAAGCTAATAGGTACTTTAGATAGGTACTTTAAAAGATGCCTTAAAGTTTTTTGTTTGTTTTTTGCAATACTGGAGGGTTGAACCCAAGGCCTCAAGCATTCCAGACAAGCACTCCACCACCAAGTCTTACCTCCAGCCCCTTTTTTATTTTGAGACAGTCTCACTAAGTTGCTTAGCATCAGCTGGTTCTGGCCTTGAATCTGCAATCCTCTTACCTCAGCCTCCCAAGTCTCTGAAGT
Source organism: Pedetes capensis (assembly GCA_007922755.1). Classification (NCBI taxonomy): domain Eukaryota; kingdom Metazoa; phylum Chordata; class Mammalia; order Rodentia; family Pedetidae; genus Pedetes; species Pedetes capensis. The sequence continues at coordinate 39,664 of VMDO01018728.1, forward strand.
TGCAGATGTGTGCTTCAGCACCCAGCTCCTTGAGCTGATTTACTTCAGTGAACTTATCTGTTGGGTAAGAGGGACATTAAAAGGGTCTCTAAGCTGCTGATGACATTCTGTTTCTTTGAGATGGTAATTACAGCTGTGTTTTTCTCTATCCAAATAAATATGCATTTTTAAAATCTTGTTGGATGAATGACAATGTAAATGAAACAATGGATGAAAATTTAGTGCAAATTAAACCGAGAAAGCTCTTCCTTGTGTTGGAAGTGAGAAGCTATGTCTGTTCTGTCTTGTTTTGGTTTTGCCCCGGTTCTGCCTCTAATGAGTTAAGAGATTATTTGGCAAATTATTTCCCCATGTTGAATTTCTGTTCCTAATTTCTCAAGCATGGAGGCGGCTGAGCTAAATAATCTTTAAATACTCTCCAAGTTCTATATCTGTGTTTCCTACGAACTATTCCAGAAGTCACTTAAATTTCTTCTTTTTGATGAACTTGTATTGAATGCCAGGAATACCTGGTTTCTTTGGTTGTTCTTTATACTCCTGAGGCAAATTTCCAATTTTCTTTTGGCTTTTCTTGTGGCTTCCTCTATGATCCAGTTAACACAAACTGCCTGTACCAATCAATAATCATTTTTCTCATTCTAAATTAAGTTCTTTGTCTGGTTTATGTATCAGTTTTTTGAGAGTATTGTCATCTATTTGGAGTGCTACAACAAAATACCATAAACCAGGTAGATTATGAAGCAGGGAAATCTATTTCTCACAGTTCACAGGTTGAAAAATCTAAAACCAAGGTGCCAACAGATTCAATGTCTGGTAAGGATCTAGATCTTCATAGATGGTCATTAGCTCCATTTAGCCTCACATGGCCGAAGAGCTGCAGAGTCCCTGCATGGCCTCTTTTGTAAGAATGGCCAGACTGCGTCTTACATATTTCAGATGTGTAGTCAGGAGAGATTAATCCCTGAAGAAAGATATCATGTTTGGGAGAGTGGCAGGTCAACACAACAGAGGAAAACCCTCCACCAGATGGATTGACACAGTATCTGCAACAATGGTCTTAAACATAAATAAGATTGTGTGCCTGGCACAGAATCGGCAAGTGTTTCCATCTGCTGTACATAGGGTTGCTATAAGTCAGACTCGACTCTACTTGATGGCACCCAACAACAATAATCCTATCAATCTCTGAAAAGGCCTAATCATACCCCAGAGTCCCCACTTTGTAACACTATCACCTTGGGGTGAGGATTTCCACATATGAAGAGCAGGGATAGATAAACATTTAGACCGTGGCAAAGAGTTCTTTACCCATATAGTTTTGGATCAACAAAACTGAAAAACAGTTCCTAGTGATTCCATTTAAATGACCAGCTAGTGGTCTTAGAAAACCACCTGCTGGACCACAGGGAAATCAACAAGAATCTCACATTTTTCACTAATGGGTCTTGAGTTCTGGGATGCACTAAAGACTCCTAAAACACACACACACACACACACACACAAATTCATTCCCTCTCTCTCTCTCTCTGTCTCTAGATACTAGGAGGCTGAACCCAAGGCGTTGTATATACTTTTGCAAACACTCTACCACTGAGCTGCCCCTCATCCCCTTTATATATAGGTGTGTGTGTGTGTGTATACACACACATATACATACACACACATACATCTTGAGACATATTGAGACAGGGTGTGTGTGTGTATATATACATATATATGTATATATATACACATATATACATATATACATATATACATATATATACGTATATATATGTATATATACACATATATATATACGTATATATACACACACACACC
>VMDO01018729.1:0-41459 GCA_007922755.1 Pedetes capensis
GAAGTGGTCTTTGCACACAGAATACTTCTCTCTCCCCGGTTTACCTGTAAACATTATATGAGGGTAAAAATTCTTATGCACTTTCTCTCTCTCTCTCTCTCTCTCTCTCTCTCTCTTTCTCTCTTTTCCATTTTTGGGTCTCTAGCACCTTCTACAGTGCCTGCACATAGTAGGCATTCTGTATAAGGTTGTCCCCATTTTTAAAATCAAGTCACATCTCTCCATTGGTCAACTGTGTTACAAACTCACTATTTCTAACCCCATCACTTCTTCTACCATACAATGAGCTTGTTGGGCAGCAGGAGGTGATGGCTTGGGGGGGGGCCCCTAACAGCTCCCTCCCAATCCTGAGGCTCAGGCCTTGGCATTGCCATGTCCCTTCTCCTCTGGGAATTTTCATAGGCTTTTGTTCCCTAAACCCTCTTCCTTCTCCATTGTTGCTGCACTTCGGGTGTCTCGCGCTCCTGTGGCCCTTACGTGTTCAGAATTTTGTGTCCTGGTTCCATGTCCTGGCCTGGGACACCATCTCCCACTTCTCACCCAACTCAGGCTTCACAGGCCTGCCCTGCCAGCTCACTTTCCCAGCTTGGGTTCCTGAAAACCCCTCCTTGGCTGGGAGCCCAGAACTCACCCCCTCGGCTCCTCCTTCCTCCACTCACCTGGTTAAGAGAGGTCAGCCAGCAAGCTCTGTTCCTCTTTTATCCTCCCTCTTAGCACCCAGCACAGTGGCTCAAATTTACTTTGCTCTTCTGCCCCACCCTGTGTCCAACAGAACCACAGGGAGGTTCATTTTCCTAATCCTTTAAGGCTAGAGGAGATCCCAAAAGTTATTGAGGTCTCAGTAGTGACTGAAATAGAAAAGTAAGTCGAAACACCTGTCTAGTTTATAACTTCATCATCAAGATCATAATAGCATTTATTACATGTCCATTATATGCCAGACACTGTTGACTTTATAAACATTGTCGCCAATGCCCATGCATACCCACACCCTCAAGTAGACAGCTCCACTTTGCCTGGGAAGAAATCGAGGCACCAAAGAATGACTTAGCTTTGCCAAAGTCACACATACGGCAAGTTGTAGAGCTGGAATTGGAAACCAGGTCTCTGTCACTTGAAAACCTGGGATACCTCAATTCCTTTAAATATTCCCTAGGCAGCCCATTTCCACAAACTACAGACCTTTAGCTCACTCAGAATCTCAGGGAAGCATGGTCTCCTGGGAAGACTGTAAGTGAACCTGCCACTCCTAAGAACTTTTAGACCCAAACCCAGGAGGTGTCACCATTAACCAAGTCACCGATTGCAGCCTAAATAGTGGCCACACTGTCTGCCTTAGTGCCTGACTTCATCTTAGTTCTTTCCTGAACTGCTAGGAGATGGGTGACAGGCCCCTGGGACTGGTCAATGGCAAGTTCAGGGCTGGGGTGGACAGACAGTCCCACTGAAGGCTTCCAGAAAAGATTTCAGTACAATTTCTTTTTCAGTGGCTGCAACAATGGGCTTAAACATAAAAAAAGATTGTGTGCCTGGCATAGCATTGGAGTGTTTCATCTCTTTGTACATAGGGTCACTATGAGTTGTACTCACCTTGACAGCACCTAACAACAACAACAACACAAATCATTATTGCTGATAGACCAGAAATTGGACCTTGACTTCTAAATGTTGTTGTTGTTAGGTGCCGTTGAGTTAGTGTCTGACTCATAGCAACCCTACATACAACAGGCGAAACACTATTGTCTCTGCTTCTCTGCTATTCATAGGGTTTTCAGTGGTGGATTGTTCTTGAGTGGACTTCTAAATGTTGCTGCTGCTGCTGTTGTTGCTGTTGTTGTTAGGTGCCGTTGAGTTGGTATCCAACTCATAGCGACCCTCATAGGGTTTTCAATGGCTTACTGTTTCGGGATTGCCTTGGGAGTGGATTGCCAGGTCCTTCTCCCATTTTTGTGGTGCTGGTAATCGAACTCAGGACCTCAGAGTCTGCAGCGCAGTGCTCTACCACCTGAGGTAAATCCTAGCCCCTGAATTCTAAATAGTGGTTCCTAAACATTCTACTTGCATTCCTCCAATATGAAGAGCCATGTAGTGGAAACCTGAACGCAGACATTGCCATTCCCGAGCTCTATGGCATCAAGAAACCTCTTTAATCCTTCTTCCAGATATTGGTTTTCCTTCCCTAGAAAATGGGAATGATAATACCTGGCATTGCAGGTCTGTTGGCAATGATTAGCACACATAGTGCGAGGTAACCAACATGTTAGGTGTTTAAGCAGGTGCCCTTCCTTCCCCAAGTGTAGGTCACATGTATTCTTCATTTGTCTTCACAAGGCCAGACACTGGATATGTGTAATTCAGGAAGCATTAACTGACAGGCAAACAACAGGTATGTGTGTAGTAAATAACAGCCTTGACCATGAGGTTGAGAGAAAATGTTTATAGAGAGAAGAAATCCATCTCAGTCTCTTCTTTCTACACAAGGCTAAATGTTTTATTCCAAGGCTCTAAAGGCAAACAATTTCACTAAATGAGACCCATTAGAGAGATCAGCCCGATTGTGTGAAAGTTAAGAATTATACAAAAAAATTCCAAAGGAAAACAGTTTTCTTCTCAGATACATAAAGAAAATTTAATCCAGAAAAGGTCTGGGTAGTTGAAATTCTACCAGGCCCAGTTTATGGTCAAGGAAGGTTTATAATTACAAGCAGCATTTACATAAAACTATTGCTGTATTTGGGATAGTTCAGAATGTTTGAAAACAGATTGTTCCCATGAAATTACAAACATTTCTTATATTATCACAATTTTGCACTGTTATTTACTGTGCCATTCTGGGAGAAGCAAAGGTGAATAGCAGTAGACTAAAATTTGTTGCCAAGAGTTATGCTCAAGTGCTGTGAGTTTAAGTCAGTAATGTCTCTTCTTTGATCTTCCTTAGGCCAAAGTGCTAGTTGCCCAATCTTTCCAAACTGTTCTCAAGTTTTTGTTTGTTGGTAGGTTGGTTTCTGCAGTGCTGGGGATGGAACCCAGGACCTCACACATGCTAGAGAAGTGCTCTGCCACTGAGCTATACCCCAACTCATTTTCAAGTTTTTATACATGCTATTTTCTATGTTCTTTCCTATCATCACAATGACATTTTCTTTAAATAATTTGAATTCCTTGTTCTTTTTTAAAGAATCATGATTATGGGGACAACTCAACAAAGAGAGAAATTATCCATGGAATACTAAATACTAAATATTAGTACTGTCAGATTCTGAAAGCAAAGGGGAAGAGAAGCTAATAATTATTCCCATCCATTGGGCCCATTCTTGGCCCTACAACAACTTCTAAGCAATCATGGTTGTAAAAATCCTTCTTCTCATTCTATATACAAGCCTGCAGCCATAGCCCTGTGGCATCCAATCCCATCAGATCTCGAAAACTAAGCAGGGTCAGGCCTGGTTAGTATTTGGATAGGAGACCACCTGGGAACACCAGGTCCTGCAGGCTTGGCAGAAGGACCTGGCAACCCACTCCCAAAAATCAACCCGCTATTGAAAACCCTATGAACAGCAGAGAAGCACTGACAATAGTGTTTCCCCTGTTGTACGTAGCGTCGCTGAGTGGACACCAACTTGACGGCACTTAGCAACAACAACATACACACACGTGCGCGCGCACCACTGCTATGCAGTGGTGTGTGTGTGTGTATACACATTTCTACGTATATGTGTGTATACATATATATATATATCAGCACAGAGGGGCTGAACCCAGGGCCTCAAATATGCTAGGCAAGCACTCTGGCACTGAGCTGCAGCCCCAGACCCTTTATTTTATTTTTGCTGATTGCTTGATTGAAATATTTTGGAGTTGAACCTGGAGCTTCGCACATGCTTTGCAAGTGTTCTACTACTGGGCTGCACTCTGAGCCCATATTTTATTTTTCTATTTTGAGATATTGTCTTACTAATTTACAAAAACAACCTCTGGCCTCAAACTCACAATCCACCTACATCGGCTTCTTGAGTTGCTGGGGTTACAGGCACACACCACTGTGCCTGGCTTATTTTTTTTATTTTGAGGCAGGGTCTCACTAATTTGTGCAGGCTGCCTCTGGCCTTGGACTTTCGATCCTCCTGCCTCAGTCTCCTAAGTCACTGGATTACAGGCGTGCGCCACGGCACCTAGCTACTTCTCATATTTTTTTCTCAGTCTATTTTGAGATTTTTTTTGTCATTGTCATTGTTGTTGTTTGTGTTTTTGCAGTGCTGGAGATGGAGCCCAGAGCCTTGCACATGCTAGGCAAGTGCTCTACCACTGAGCTACATTCTCAGCCCTAGTTTCATTTTTCTAAGAAGGGATTTTAGCCTTGTAAAAATTTGTTGTTGTTGTTGTTAGGTGCCGTCGAGTCGGTATCCGACTCATAGCGACCCTCATAGGGTTTTCAATGGCTGAGTGCTTCGGTATTTTCTTGGGAGTGGATTGCCAGGTCCTTCTCCCATTTTTGCGGTGCTGGGAATTGAACTCGGGACCTCAGAGACTGCAGCGCAGCGCTCTACCCACTGAGCCAAATCCCAGCCCTTGTAAAAATTTAGGTTCGTCTAATTACTCATTTGTTTTAGTTCTACTACTACAAATAAGAGCCAGGTCATTTTTTCTTAAGTGGAAAATTTCTATTTCTTTTCCCACAGTCATAGGTCTCATTAATATAATGGTTAAAGTGATTTAACTCAAATCTTGATCCTCCCAACCTAAAACAAGTCATCATCCTTGCACTATAACAACAGAAGTTATGGAAAATTTAAAAGCAGACTGAAATCATAATGTTTCTAAATAGAGGGTGGAGAGATTGACTTATATGGAGTTAATTCTAGTGGCTGATATTACAAAAAATATCTTAATTATACTGGTAATTTTAAAAACTACTTGCCAGATGAGAATGTTTAAGTGGTTTTAGTCTAGGACTAAAGTGAAAATCTCTGAGGTTGGGCTAAGTAAATTCTCTTTTACCAAGCATGGAAAAATTTCATTTATGTGACAGTTTGGGGACAGAGTCACAAGAACTCTCATTTGGAGTCCATTCCACCCTACAATGTGCCTCTCTTCTGGGTGGTCCATCTGGCTGGCCACTCTTGGTGGCATGAAGTTCCTTTGTACACCTTGTCTCAACACTGAGGCATAGGTGGCCTCTATAAGAAGCATGATACTTAGCAAGAATGAACTGTATAACCAATGTAAAAATGATAAATGGCCAAATTGCCATCTTAGCTTTGTTGTTTTTAGGTGCCACTGAGTCAGGCCCTATGTACAACAGAATGAAACACTCCCTGACACTGGGTCATGCCAGGCACTATGTCAGTGTTCTCTGCTATTCATAGGGTTTTCAATGGCTGATTGTTTTGGGATTGTCTCAGGCATGGGCTGTCAGATCCTGCTCCCATTTTTGCCTTGCTGGGGATTGAACCCAAGGCTTCAGAGAGCACAGAACAGCACTCTACCAACTGAGCTAAACTCCAGCCCATCTTAGCTTTAGAAATCACTTTAACATGAATATGGCACACAGAGAGAGGATCAGACCACACAGCCAGTTCCTGAGTATTTCACCAGGAAACTCTTCAAACAGCCCTCCAAGAAGTGAGTTCCACTGCTCAGTCATATTCCTTGCCTATTTTCTCTTTGTTGCTGATAGGAGTATAAAGTGTTATGATAACTTATAGATTCCATGTTTTTCTTTCTTGTAAAAGGACACTACTCTTCATAAATTTCACAGCCACAGACAGGAGATACACTCCCACAGGATGGGTGTGCACATGTTCCATTAGGTTGACCAAAGTGCAAAGCATAGTGGAAAATCCTAAAAGCAGGATTCTCCCACAAGCCCTCCAGGCCAGTGACAAAGCTCTGATCTGGGCTATCATCCTAGTTCTCCATCCCCTGACAAAGAAATATGGCTTCTCTTCTGTTTTCCAGGAGAATGCTACCCTCACAGAGACCTTGGTCTTACCTTTGAGCTACACTTGTACAATGGGTGACTGATAGAATCGACATAGTGGTGCCTCATGCAGCGTCCAGGGTCGGAGTCCATCATGAACGAGCTGTCCGTTTTGCTGTCTGTATCTCCCATTATCGCCAGCAGGGACAGCATAGAAAAGGATGCAGCTAGTACATGATTTCTCATTGTTGTAAGAAAAAAACTTCTCCAGAAGAACAGCAGAGGGAGACAGAGGACAAAATATTGGAAATGCCTTCGCCTCCTAGGATACAGTTCCTTTCAAAGCAAGGGCTGGATCTGGCTGAAGCTTTCTGGTTGTCATTGTCCTTTGTATGCTGGAGTTTTGTTACTTTCTGCACTTACAATCCATTATCCCAGTATCTGCTGCACAGCTGGAATAAAAACAGAAATTATTTTTCCCAGAACTATTTACCCAGAAACACTAATGGAACCGAGGAAGTAGTAAGCTGGATTTTTCCATGTCATTTTGAGTGGAGAATATTGGTTTCTAGAGTGTCATTAGCATCAGCTGTCTTCCATTCCACCTTCCCCTCCCTCGATGGTTATTCTACATATTTATAAGCATTTGGCACTGGACACAATGGTTTAATGGAAGCACATGTTGACTGTAATTGCTGAAGTCCATGTTCCTAGGGGCAAGAATAATTTGAGCCCATGGTCAAAATTAAACATGTAGTTCTGACCACAGCCTAACAAAAGTAGTGGAGTCATCCTTAACCTTGGTTGATAGGGGTGGGAGGGTCTTTCTAGTGCCTTGGAAAGCTTTGGTATCAACATCAACTTACAGGGCTAGAGAGGACGCAGGTCAGCACTAATGAATGCAGGTCATGTCCTGAGGGAGCACATTTTCCACTTCCAATTCCATACCCAGCCACCCACCTAATTTTCCACTTCTGTGCTCTGGGCTCATCCTGTTTTTTGTTTTAAGTTGCATGCCACCCAGCATCAATGGCAAACTGCATCTGAAATACATATTATGTTCACTGGCCTCCAGCATGGTTGAGGCAGCACATGTGTATTTCCCAACAAAGTCACACATTTCTGCAGAGCCTTTGTAGCTGGAGCCCATGCTGTAATTTGAAAAAGAAAGTGCTCATTGGAGCAGAGATTTACCATTAAAGCGGGGTTATGCTATGCCAATTTCCCTGAAATTGTCTTTGTTCTTTTAACCATACCTCTTGGTCAAAGTACTGGGGTCCAGAGATCTCAAATCACCTCAGGAACCCCTACACATGGCCCACACTGATGCTTTTTCTTACAACAGAAGACTGAGAATATCAAAAATATTTTCAAGCATTTAGGAAAGTTGGGCAAACCTGACATCACATCCCAAACCAAAGAAACGGGCTAATGAAAGCTTCAGAAAAACGTTCAAAGGTATTTCAGATCAAAGTTGAATTGTTTTGTTCATGGTACAACTATTTTTTTAATGTCCTACTCATGAACAGTCTGAATAAACAGGGCAATGTGTTGATATGATCAAGATTAGAAGGTCAAATCGGTATAATCCAATTTGTTTTGCCTTCATAGAGGCAGACCCACTTAGCTGCAATTAGCTGTGTTGCAAGTGTGGACAGGGGATCGTGAGTGGAAAAAGGTGTGTGAGATAGGGATATTTAAGAGCAGAATATCCCTGGAAATGGCAAAGACAGTGCTTGTGTTTCAGGGAAGTCCTACAAACTACAGGAAGGGCAGGGATCAGTAATGAGGGGACCCACCTGGATTAAGTCTTGGTTCTGCCATCAATCAGCTGGGTCACCTTGCCAGCTCACTTAAATTCTTCCCATCCATTTCCTCACATGTAGTATAGGGGAATTGACAGAAATGGCATCTATTGTCCCCTCCTGGTCTAAAAGACCACCACTTAATAGCTATGGATTCAGCAACCACTACTATCTCCATATGCACAAGATAATCCTGAAGTTGAGGAGACCCTTTTTTCATACAACCTTGTACCACTTTCCTTTATGTGCTTGCTAAAGGCAACATCTCATTAAAACGGATCAAACCTGTGCGCAAAGTTCCACAATGGCAAAGGATGCAGAAGAGCATTTTTTGAAAGAGTGATTGGAATTTATCATTAGTATACTGCATGAAAATATCACACTGTATCTGGTTAATATGTATTAACATGAGTTCTTTTTTTTTTAAATAAGAAAAGTATTTTTGTTGTTGTTGTTTTCTTTACAGGTGCATAATCTAGGCTTGGGCTGGGATTTAGCTCAGTTGGCACAGCGCCTCTCTGTAGTCTCTGAGGTCCGAGTCCAATTCCCAAGACCACAAAAAATGGGAGAAGGACCTGGCAATCCACTCCGGGGGCAATCCTGAAAAAATCAGCCATTTGAAACCCTATGAGGGTCGCAACGAGTCTGACACGACTCTATGGCACCTAATAACAACAACAATCTAAGCTTCCCTGAACATCACCAAGACTTCAGCTTAAAGAGCCAAAACTTTCTTGGGGTCCATGTTCAGAAGATGCAATATTACTAGCCATTTTCTGAGTTTTAATATGACCCAATTATCCCAAGTGGTTATCTGTCTCTTTGAAGCCTTAATTAGTCTCAGAGAATTGGTTTGATTTCCACTTTCACCACTCCATCTACATATATTTTCCCCAGGAGACAATGGCAACAGGATGAAGAGAAAAGCAGATATTATTGTAGTCATGGCCCTCTCTCCTCACTGCCAGGACTTCTCTTCAGAGCCATGGCCAGGAAGTACGGTTAGATGTGCAAAGCAAATTAAAGAGAAACACACATGGCAGGATGGCAAGACCAAGCAATGGCATTAATAACAAATCTTTACAAGGTGGTATGTATAGTTTATTTGTTGGCATTTCCATTTTTGCCACAGGAAAGGTAAAGGGCCCCCTACACATAGAAGGGGGGCACTGTCACTCATTTAAGAGAAAGGAAAATTAAGTACTTTAAGATACTTTGTTCAATCAGATTTAGAGAGATTCCAAAATCAGATCATGCACTCCATTGGCAAAGCTGTGGGAAAACAAGCCATTTTAAAGACAGTACAATATAAATGGGCTGGGATTTAGCTCAGTTGGTAGAGCGCTGCGCTGCAGCCTCTGAGGTCCTGAGTTCAATTCCCAGCACCACAAAAAATGGGAGAAGGATCTGGCAATCCACTCCGAAGGCAATCCCGAAACAGTCAGCCACTGAAAACCCTATGAGGGTCGCTATGAGTCAGATACCGACTCGACGGCACCTAACAACACAACAACAATATAAATGGGTATAAACTCTGGAGAGGCCAATTTGGCAATATCTTTGTGAAATGAAATGTATATAATTTAGATCCAGCAATTCTATTTCTATGAATTATACTACATGTGAAATCACACATGTTCGTCATTGTAACAGCATAAAATTGGAAGTAGCTAAAAATATTCATTAACAGGGGATTGGTTAATTATATTATACAGCATTCATACAATGAAATACTAGGCAACTATATAAAGGAGGGTGCAGAAATTCTTTGTACTGATTTGTGTTAAAACAGAAAGGGATAAGAATATGCAGAGGATGCCAAAAAATGTACAGACATCTCTAGATGAAAGCTTTCCAGTTTGCTGTTTTAAGAATACATTGTATGCTTACATTCATTTGATTAACGTCATCTTTTGAGCATACATCATACTATACATTGCTACCATAATTCAACTTGATTTGGAAAAACAATGTAGATGGATAACATGTCTTAAAGCGTGTATACATTTTTATCAAACACACACATACACCCCATATTTATATTTGCCTAAAGAAACTTTGGAAGAAGTTTCTAGAAGCTCTTTATTTCAAGGAATTCCTTCCTTCTTTCTTTTGAGAAAGGAACAAGAGCCAGGCATGGTGACTTTTATAATCCCACACTCTCCTCAGGAGTCTGAGGTAGAAGGATCATGAGTTTGAGGCCAGCTTGGGCAAGACCCTGTCAAAAAATGAAAACAAAAACAAACAAACAAAAATACTTACGAAATTAGTCACCTGTGGGAGTTGCGGGGCAGGCTTGGGAGAAAGACTTTTCATGGATACATTTTGGTTGTTTTAGATTTTTGAACTTGGAAATGTGTTCAAAATTTTCATTGAAAACATAATTTCTCTTTTAAAAGCTCAGTTTAAAACTGGTAACTGATAGATGTTCGATGTTTGTGCCAGTTTCAGTGTTTTGGTTATATTTTTATTCCTTAAAAACGTGGGGGCATGGGCAAGTCTCTTAGTCTGAAATACTCTTTCAAATGAATTACAAGCACAGTGAAAACTCTTTTCCTGCAAAGTGAATAAAACCCTTTTGGAAGCAAATATTATGACGTTTACACTGAGAAAGAGACAGTTAATGCCATGTAACTTTACAAACTGGTTTTCTCTTTAGAGCTGATAAGCTGAGCCCAGAAGTAGAAAAGAGTGACAGAGGAGATGTTGCTTCTCCCCTAGTTCTAAGATTTTTCACTTCAGTGCCCTGACAAAGCATACTTTTTGTTCAGTTCTCATATTAAATACTGAAATAAGAAATGTGAATATACCATAGAACTCACAGAAACCTCAAAATGCAAAGGTAAAATTCTTGCAATGTAACACTGGGATACTTGTGTTTGCTGTTATTGATATTGTTGTTGTTTTCCTTAAGTGTTCAAATTGAACGACTGAACACTGTTGTGCTGAAAAAGAAATAAAACTGAAGCTCAAGAAAAGAGCAATGTTGAGTTGACTTGTCTTGACACGGTGTTGGGTGAATGGATCATAGGTAAGAATTTGTGGAGGGCAAAGGGGAAAACTGGGAATTAAGGAAATTCACACCACTGGAATCTCTGCTTTTGGACGGCCTGGGGTTATCTCTGATTTATAGGAGCTTCTATTGTTTTCTCAAAACTAAATTAATTCCAATTTGCCTTAACTTTTTTAAAGCCATGTGTCACAAATCAAGTGCTATTTATCAAGACTTAGAACTTCAGCCCTGCCAATGATGGGTTGAATGAGAGAAGAGCTCTCTGGTTGAACTCAGTGGGCCTGCGGCTGCCCTGTGCTCTGGGAACAGTCTCTGAAACCCGGACTTGGCCGTCGTACAGAGCCCACATTCTCATAGCTCCAGTGCGGAGCCTCAGCCGGCAGGAGAGGCACGTAGGCCGGCGTGCCCGACTTTGGAGCTACCCTCCAAACACTACCAGTGGAAAAGAACAACTGGTGCCCAGATTTCCCCACCTGTCATCCTCGGCGAAATAATATAGCAGCCTCCTGGGTGAGAGATGGTGTCGTGCCCACAGATCAGCTCACTCTTGGGCTGACCTTCTGCCTGGCAGAGAGTGAAGTACTGGTTTCACACAAGTGATTCTAGCAACAGGCTAAGACAAGGGGCATGTGCCAAGAACGGCCTTATTCTTGCCTTGCTTGCCAGGCAAAGGAGGGTGGTGATTCTGTATCCAAGTTTCTCCCTGGGCTATTGTCAGCACTAATATATGCAGGTATTCCCTCCTGTGGCTTCTTTCAATGAGTATTTATTTAACACATATTCATTGAGCACCTACTATGTGTTTCCTTTCACTCTCAGATAAGAGATAAGGGTTAGAGGGGTTGCAGGTGTACCTCAGTGGTAGAGCACATGCCAAGGCCCTAGATTCAATCCCCAGCACCAAAAATAAAAAATAAAATAAAAAATTTTTAAAAAGTGAGAGAGATAAGAGTCAAGGCAAAAAATAGGTCCTATCCTAGATCGCTCTTCTAGCTTTGCTGCATCTAAAGCAAAGAGTTTTGGCCTATTGTTTTCTGGGTAATTTTTGGACACATCGATAAACACTCTTAGTATATAGTTCATATCCAACATGTACCGTATCATTTTTAAGAAGATCAAGTGGAGCAGATGAGCTACAATGGTTTTGAAAAGGACCTAGTGTATCAGAATTATTTAATATTTACTGTAAATTAAAGTCATGATATGAGACAGGAATAAGGTAAAGGTGGCAGAACACAAAGCCTAAGAATTGCCAAAAAAAAAAAAATCAAAGATGTATAAGTGTGGAAGAAAGCTTGCTACTAAATAACACTTTGTAGGAGGATTGGAAAAGCAAGAATCTCTAGGTCTTATTCAGAGAGTGTGAAGCGCTAAGTAGCTCCTTCCCAGGAACCCAAAGAATTCCAATGGGATCCAGTCAACTAGATGCCTTGGAGAATAAGTCAGATGCTTCTTCCCAAGGCACTTAATTTATAAAGTGTAAACAGTATGTTGGATTTTATAAAGCATCCCATCCACTTGATGAGTAGTTTTTAGTATTATTCCTATCTGACAGCACATGAGTAGCAGCCAAGAAAACAAGCCTAGGCTGACCCAGAGGCAGTGGTACCCACTGGAAAAGCTTCCAGACCCCCAGTCTGCCAACCTCAGGGATTTCCAAGGATGGGCAACCACAAGGTCACTAGGGAGAGAGCGGCTCCTGTCCCTTTAATCTCCCGAGGTCTTTTCTACAGTAGGAGGCAATGGCCACTTCCACAGTGTTGCCTTAAGAGAGATAAGACAGTATCTTTTGCAGTTAAACAATAGTCTTCCAGCCTGTGATAGGACTCTGTTCTCTCAACCTGCACCACGAGCCAACAGTGGGGGAGATGGAAGAAGAAAAGAGAGGAGGAAAGCAAAAGAGGAGGAGTACAGCCAGGAAAAGAGCCAATAAGTCACAACCCTGGGGTAGATAAGAACACTCAAACAAAGGATTGGAAATAGAAATAATTTGGGAGGATGAGCCAAATATCAAGTGGCCCCACCTGTGCATGTGTCCTTGGCTTGAACAGTTTTACCATCTGGGGAAGGACAGCAGTGGGAAGACTTGACCTTGAGCCTAAATGAAACTGAAAATTCTGACCTTCACACATTGTCGGGGCACCCAGAGGAACCTCCCATTGTTATCCAATCTCCCTCTTACTTACCCCCCATATTTCCCTCCCCAGAGCCATTGCTAGCCTATGCTGTTAGCTCCCTGTGCCAATACTTTACAATCACTTGTTAGAAATACTGGATAACTATGCCAACTGCATTCTGAAACCCACAGAGCATTCTGCTGTTGCCTGATCTGGTAAAAGGAGGGCTGATCTGATGGTCCTCAAGCTCTGAGTCCAGCCTTCCCATCATTGATGGTATGATCTTCATCAAGTCACTTATGTTTTTCTGGTACTCGGTTCCCTCATCTACAAAATTAATGAATTGGTCTAGATACTTCTACAGCTCTATCCATTTCCCACAGTCCCTTCTCAAATGTCCCAGACGCAATACCACAGGAAGACTTCCTTTCTTCCTCAAGGAGTTAATGATTGCTAAAGAGTCCAACCAACATCTAAAGAGGTGCCTCAGCGGACACCAAAGGCCAAGCTGTAAGAATTTGTCTTGTGACAAGGCCATAGGGGTGGACTGAAATAAAAATAGCCTTGAATACCCCATTGATTCAGTGCTTGCAATGTACTAAATGTAGTTTATTAATTAATAATATCCCATGAAAAACAGGATAGTTAACTGGTTTCTGTTTCTCTTAAAGTTGTCTTAAAATTTATGCTATTTGTTTCCAATATCCACCAAAGCATAAGAGTAGAGGAGATTAATGGCTATCAATCATGCTAGAATTAGACTTCTTTCATTTCCTAATGATGAGGACATAGGCCAAGTTCAAGCTGCCTGCTCCTTTCTTAGGGTGACCCTTGTTCCTACATGAGCTTCAGTCACAGCTTCTCAGGCCTGAATGGGGCCATCTATGGTGGTTTGGCCCAGGACAGGAGAGAAAGATGGTTCAGCCGAGTTGCCTTCTCTGCAGATGTGGAATTAATAAGGTCTCAGGGGTCTAGAGCAAGGGCCTCCATTTGGTAAAGTACCCACAGACACTCTGTACTAGGGGAGGGAAATTCCTGAAGTCCTGCAGGGACTTAAGTCTAAAAGAGCTGACCACTGGCTATCTATGACTCTTGGATCCTATACTGGGCAGCTGTGAGCTTCTGTAGTTTCTATGGAAAGACCCATTCTGAGTTCTTAACAGTTGACGTAACTAATTGACTTTTAGAATATAAATCCTACATAAATTGGAAATGACCAGGTCTGATTACCCAAGTGACAGGAAGCATTTTTCTGCTGAAGTCTTTTCCTCTGGGAGTTTGGATTATTTCTGTAAATCTAGCCACTCAACTATAAGCTGTGACTGATATGGTGATGAGCTGTCATAAAATGCTCAGGGGTGGCCTTTCTGCAGTGCCACAAATCACCAGTAGCTCTAAACACAGAGTCCCCTTCCATCCTTTTTCATCTGTAGAGAATAAAAATGAGAGCAGAATAGGTCATGGGAGAAGTAATGAAAGAGATGGAGAAAAGATTAGTTTTGATGTCCTAAACCTGCCACCGGGGCTGGGACCTAACTCAGTTGGTAAAGCGCCGCTCTGCAGTTTCCAAGGTCCTGGGTTTGATTCCCAGCACCACAAAAATGGGAGAAGGACATGGCAATCCACTCCCGAGGCAAGCCCAAAACAATCAGCCACTGAAAACCCTATGAGGGTCGCTATGAGTTGGACACGACTGAACAGCACCCAACAACAACAACAAGCTTGCCACCACCTTCTCAATTTTTTTTTAATTTCAAAAAAGGAAGATTCCCTTCAGTTTACTCCCTCCCTTCCAGGAAGGAGTGACACAAGCTTTCCCTCACCTTGGGTAAGACCATTTGGAAATACAGCAGAAGAGTTCTGAGATTCTCAGCCCGGAGGACTCAGTCCTGCCGAAACCCATGAAGATGCACCCTCCGTGGGGAAAAGAAAAGATGGCCAGCTGTTCTGGGGACCCTTGTGCTGAAATAACTCCATACATGCTCTGCCACCTGAATGCTGGCTGTGGCCTGGCCTTAGGAGGAGGGAAGTGGCCAACACTAGCTCAGGGTCCAGGCTCCCTTTCACCCAGGAGCCAAATGAGTGTGCTGGCTTTTCTTCAAAGTGTCCAGCAAAGTGTTTCCAAAGCTGCATTTGAATCTCCTCACCCGAAACCACGTTCTGGAATGGTGGGTAGTGATCTCACCTAACAGCTGTAGGGCCCTCAGGAATGGGGCACAAACAACAGGAGCAACTCAATCTTTCCATTTGCCATTCAATTTGCCTTTTCTGCCCCATGGTGGGATTTGAATCTGGAATTCAACTGTATTGCGATCAGAACACTCCCGGACACAGGCCTAGGTGAAAGGGGCAAGGTTAACATAAGCATCATATAAAAATACCTCTCTCTATGTGGCTAATCACCCTGAACTTGTTGGGCTATTGATTTTCTGATTGTATTTTGCTTTGTTTAAACCATGCACATTTTGATTGCCAGCTCTCTTGTCAGAATCCTATTCTGCTGCCTTTGGATTCCAAACCTCAAAAGAAAAATTTAAATTTTAAAGAAGTATCACTTTCCATAATTTTTTGGGGGGTGGAGGGGATCCCAGAATTGTATCAGGCATTGAAATATCACCTTGAATTTTTTAAGAAAAATTGGACTTTCATTACGGATTGAGTTTCTTTGATTCTTCAGATCCATGTTAGGAATATGTATACCAACATTTTACCTAAAGGTGAGCATGAAGTATGGTTTTCACTTAGGAAGTCAACTTCCTTTAAGGTAAAGAAAACAACTTCAATCCCCTTCCTGGGAGGGAGTGGGTGAAATGAAGGGAACTTTCCCTTTCTGAAATTGTGCTGTTTGAAAAAATTGAAAAGGCAGTTGCAAGTTTCAAACATCAAAAATAATCCTTCCTCCTTCTCTTTTGTTATTTCTCCCATAACTTGCTCTGTGCTTATTTTTATTCCCTGTGGATGAAAGGCTGGAAGGGGACTCCATATTCAGGGCTATTGTTGGTTTGTGACATTGGAGAAAGTTTACCACTGAGTACGTTCTGACAGCTCGTGGACTTTCTTGAATGTCTTAACCTGTTGCCCTTTCATTTTTAAAGGACACTGCAATTGGTTGGATCATGGCTCAAAAGAAAAAGTTGAGAAAGAGCCAGGACTTGGAAGAGAGCAAATTGTCTGAATAATTCTTAGCTTTAGTGGGAAAAGAAAAAGAAAAAAGAAAAAGATATCTACTGCAAATCTCATACTCAATGTTCATGTCCAGATTTTGACACAAGGGTGAAATGGACCCCAATTAGCTGAAGTTCTTATTATAAGCACTGGGGATGTATTGCCAACTAAAGTTACCCATTCTTTGAATCTTCTGAGTCAGCATTCTTTCTAACAAGAAAGTAATTGTTCGGGACTATAAACCCCATCTAGGCTGTGAGGTTCTGACTATTGAAAATGGGTCTAAGGCTGGATGTGGTGGCACACATCTATAATCCCAGCAATTCGGGAGGCGGAGGCAGGAGGATTGCAAGTTCTAGGCCAGAGGCAGCCTGTGTAACTTAGTGAGACCTTAGCTCAAAATAAAAAATAAAAAAAAATGGGCTAGGGGAGCAGCCCAGTGGTAAAGCACTTATAAAGAATGTGCGGGGCCCTGGGTTCAGCCCCCAAGAACCACACACAAAAAAAATGGGTCTAGGAAGTGTGACAGTTAGCAATATATCCCCAACCACTAGACTCCAAGACCCTCCGATGAAGGGCACAGTGAGCAGGAAAAGTACCAAGCAAACCATTGACAGAAACGTGAGAAGGAAGCTTTGTGCAACCTGCACAGCCGAGTGAGTGCACATTCATTTCAGCCCCAGCCTCCCCTACCCACTGAACACATCAGGGAGGTTCAGAAGGATTCCCCACCCTCTGTTTTCTCCTGGAATCAAACAGAAGTTCATGGTTGCTGATCTGATGGGTGAGGAGTGGGTACTACCCACTGGAATGCTGCCACTGGCAGGGGCAGACAGGAAAACAGGAATGCTCTTAATGTCCTCCCAAAGAAAACCTTTGGTGGACAAAAGAATGGTTGTATTTTTACCCTCTCTCTTCATGCTGCCAGGCCTCTTTAAATAGATCCTCTAGCCTAGGGACTTGTATGGAATAATTCATATTAAAACTCAAGAAGTGGAAGTGAAGGGGAGTTCTCTTTCCCTCTCTCTCCCTCCCTCTCTCCCTCCCCCTTTTTTTCTCTCTCTCCTCAAGCTAACAGGAAAAGACTCATTTTAATTCAACTATGTTAAATTTTTCCTTTTGGATCTTTTAATGAACTTTAACTAATTCGGAAAAGATAACCAAAGCCCACAGGAAAAAAAAGGAATAGGAAGCCACCTTGTAGACTGCTCTTTAATACCTCTTGGTCCCAAGGATGCTACACAGGGAGGGGCTTAAATAGGAACCTCTAACTGACAAGTCTAGTCCCTTCCATTTGCAACTCATCCACCACACTGCTGTTCTGTGGTAAAGAGAAAGAGAAAGCGGGCAAGCAAGCTCCCTCCCCTTCTCCAAAGCCAGTGCATTTTCACTTGGCTCAACCCAGGACCCATTTCCCCCGTCACCAGACAGGTTTTGTAAAGACATTCCGGCTTAGGCTGACCAAATTTCAAGTCCAGACTCTAGTTCTTTTTGTTTGTGGAGAGGAGGACGTGGGAAGGATGAGGAAAGGGGGCAGGGAAGGGCACAAGGAGCCTTCGAGCTTTGTTCCAAGTCACTTGTCTCTCCCCTAAAACAGAGAATAACCACATTTCTCTTAATGTGGGCCGCAGTGCATCCAGGCATCCCATAGCGCTCCCGCCCCCAGGACTTTGCCGGAGATGTCCGGGTCACTGTGACGGTATGCTTGTCCGTGCCAACCCGGGTCACTCCAGCCCCACTCTCGGCAAGCCACGTGGCTGCTCATCTCTGCGAGTGGATTCAGGCTCGGGGCTACAAAAAAGCCCCCACATCCTATCAAGCCGGCAGAACTGGTGCCAAGAATGACATCCTGGGAATACTATGGAGAGGAGGAGGCCTCATGGGCTGCTCTCCCCGGATGGAACAGGACCCAGGCTGTCTGGAAAACAGACGGAGCAAAGAGCAGCTCACAATGGAAGGAGCTCAGGCGAAGGGAAAAGGGGGCGGGCTGGGAGCAGTGGTGAGCGAAAGAAAAGAAAAGCCACATGCCACCCAGGAAGATTCCAGGCCGAGCAGGAGGAGGTGGCGGAGGAAGGACTTGCAGGAAGCAAGTGCCCAGACATGGCACTGCCAGTCTAGCTGGATTCTTTTCTGAATTAGATTATACGAAAGAAAGAGGGGAAATATATAGCCGGCCAGCTGTTCAAAGGCTTACAACCTTGCTTTTATTGTCCGGGTAAGTTGGTGAGGTGGGGCATCAGAGGAATTCCAAACATACCATCCCAGAGAAATTTTAATATGTTCCACAGTGTCATACACGAAGAGGAAATGACAGCTGATCACAGCCAGGACAGGCCACAGCCATTTGGGCCCTGGAGCTCACCCACCCTCCTACAGCTCTGCTTCCCCTCTGGATGTTCGCACTTCTCAGTCCTTCCACCTGCCTCCCCATCCCCTCTGCTCTGCTGCACTGCCAGCACAAAGTAGCATGAACTGACAGCCATGCAAAGAGGTGAGCATGGGCTCCAAGGCAGTTGGCCAAGAAACTGAGGGCTGGCTAGGGTGAGTCAAGCACCCCCAGGGAGCCAGAGGCATTTTAATCCAACCACGGCGATTATCTGCTGATAAGGACCAAATCAAAGTCCCTGCTGATGCTCTCTTCAGGGCTTTTTCCCAGTAACCTAACCGTGTGATGAAAGACCAGACTGGGTTATTTGGAAGCAACAGTGTGTTGGCTGAGATAGAGACCTGGGTTTAGGGAACAACTTGCTACAACTTCTTCCCAGGGGCCTTTTGAATTTAGGCCAACCCCAGAGGTCACTGCTTTCCTCTATCCTAGGAGTGGGACAAGTAAGTGGTGGGAGATAGTGACTGCATCTTCTTCCATGCATGTTTCTAATTCAATGATTCATCAAATGGCCCTGATGTCAGCTGCTGTGGAAGTGACTCACATCCATCCCTGGTAGAGACAGCACGTGGTCCTACAAAAGGGTGCTCAAGGGCACAGACAAGTGATAAACTGCTCTTTTTCCAGGGTTCTACTCAGGCTGACAAAACCTGGGCCACGTTAGTTGTGCAAGTGAGATATACCCAGGATATGGTGCTAAAGGCCTCCGGGGATCCCCTTGATTTAAAAAAAAAAAAATGGAAAGGAAACCTGTTGACAGGTGAGAATCATTTCAAGTGAATCTGGACACCAGCAGCTATTTTTAATGATTCTTTATAACCAGAAACTTCTTGCCCAGTTTACCCATTGTCAAAGCCCATTAGCACCACTCTGCAGTCTCTGAGGACCCAAGTTCGATTCCCAGCACCACAAAAATGAGAGAGGGACATGGCAATCCACTCCCAAAGCAATCCCGAAACAATCAGCCCTTGAAAACCCTATAAGGGTCGCTATGAGTCAGACACGACTTGATGGCACCTAACAACATCTAACTGGAGAGAGTATACAGACTGAGAATGAGGGTGTGGAGGGATGCCCCACTCACCTTTGCATCCACTAGGACTAGCAAGGAGCTGGGCATATGGCAAATGCTTAATAAGTATCTATTAAAAGAATGATGGGCTGGGATTTAGCTCAGTTGGTAGAGTGCTGCGCTACAGTCTCTGAGGACCCGAGTTCAATTCCCAGCACTGCAAAAATGGGAGAAGGGCCTGGTAATCCACTCCCAAGGAAATCCCGAAATAGTCAGCCATTGAAAACCCTATGAGGGTTGCTATGAGTAGGGTACCTACTCGACGGCACCTAACAACAACAACAACAACAAAAGAATGATAGAATGAATAGCCAGTAAGAATAATAGTATATGAGTTGTGAGTTCTTAAAGTACAGTAAAAATCACCGCCACCATTGGTGGCTATTATTCTGAAAAACTCACCACATTTTTCAGGAGCCCAGGAAAATAAATGAGCTGGAAATTGTTAAATGTATTGAAAAATGATTTATTTTTCCCTTGACAGTGTCACTGGAACTCAAATTAAGATTGAAAACTCCACAGGCACTTTTCCATCTGTGGATGGCAGCTGCTTGGTACACAGTGGTAAGAAGGCCTCAGCCAGTTCTCCCATTACCTGAACCAAATGTATTTTAAAATAAATGACGCAATACATTGCATTTTGTGTTCAAACACTCTCACATAATGATCTGAATAATAGTTTAAGAAAATTGTTTTGAGTTGCCTAAATGCTTTGCTAACAGCAGTCATTTGAAGAAAATCACCGCGAAATTTTGTAGCAATAAAATCCGTAGTATCTCTTTTTTACAGGCTTTCTTGATTAGTGCATATCCCAAAGTTGTGAATTAACTGGTTTAAAAGCCAGATTTTCAGTCAACAATGCTTGTTAGGCTAGTTATTAGGGAAGATCAGAAAAGTTCCCCATAAATCATGTCCCCGCTCTACAATGAAAACTAGTCAATAGGACCCTAAAGTTCACATCCAGAAGCAAGGCTGGTGAGAAGAAAGTGAGCAGATACTCGCAAGTAGCCCAAACACTGAATGGAGAAGCGTTCTGCAGTCCCTGCTGTATTTGGTTGACACCCACAGCCAACACTGCATTTTAGCCATCTCTGTGCTTTCCCATGCACCTGGTACTTAAAGTTAAATTGAAGTAATTTGCCAATGCCAGCTCCTTGTAATTAAAATTCATTAATACTAGGAATGAAAAGAGGTATGCTCTGCTGCAGCCCTATGGGTTAACAAAGACAGTTACAAAGAAAGTACATGGGATTCTCATCTGGCCAAATAGCTTCCTTTCCTGCACCTGAATCTTAGCAGAGAGGGCAGACTGCCTCTTTAGTGGAAGTTTATCTGGGCTGGTCCCTCACAATGAGCCTCAGTTACTGCCCAGTCTGAGTCATTAACATTCAGTACACAATCAAACTTCCCGTCCCTCAAGAATGAGTTATGCTGGGGCCTCCTGCAACTCAACTGTTCATTTAATGAAAGAACTTGTATTCAGGAGTTCAAAAGAGCCCTCCGAATATTCCTCAGGTGTCTGTAGGAGTCATCCCTCCAGGTTCTGTGCTGGTGGGAGCATCCTTTTTCTGTCACTTGGATAGTGGAGCGTTGGCGGTGCCGCAGGAACAAGCTGCCTACTAAAAATAACCCCTTGCAATAAGGCCAAGGCAAACAGCATGCATTTCCTCGGACTTTCTGCCCAATCAAAATCATACAGCAAACCCATCCTCGTCTCTCCCCACTGCTCCCGAATGCATGGATGGGAGCGAAGCCCTGCGCGCGGTGGGAGAAGAGTGCAAAGGAGTAGGATTCCTGCAAAGCGTGACACAGGAAAGCTAGGCATAAATGTTGCCTATTGTTTGAACTCATTCTGAGCACTCCGGCACAGCCCTGGCAGGAGATCAGCCGCATACATAAGTAGTAATAAAAGTAAACAGTGCGCGTTTAACCTCGCAGGCTCCCCTGCCTTAATAGTGCCCTCATTGTAAGTGGGATGAGGGCGGCGGGGAAGATACTGGGCTCCATGAATCCAAGTCAGCAAGCTGCTACTTCTCTGTCCCCTTTCATGGGGTCAGATATAAGAACCATTACCAAGTTACATCTAACTACGCAGAGAGTTCGAAAAGAAAATCGAAATCAACCCAAAAGATATTTTCGAGCTGCTCTGAGACGCTTGCTGCTCTGTCGCAGACTTCAAAGACCCGTTCATTTAAAAAACACAAGGCTGGCATGCTACAGATAAATGCACATTAAAAGTAATGCAAATTTAAGTGGCATTTAAAGATTGTCTCTTTGTCTGCGAGGAGGATGAAAATGCTCGGTTTGGAAAGAAGTAATTTCCTAGGCAAGCCGTCAGCGCTTGTTTTCCTGCTTACCTTGGGGAAAACGCAGGGCTCCTTCTCAGACTTTTCTGAGAGCTAGAAAGAGGTCCTGTTACTTCCAAATGCTTTTGTTCTTCTGTCCCTCTCTGTCACATGGCTTGCCTTTTATATTTGCAACACACAAAAGTTAGGACTGTTGTTTAAGCGACACAGGGAGAGAGAGAGGGAGAGAGAGAGAGAGAGGGAGAGAGAGAGGGAGAGAGAGAGGGAGAGAGTGTCAAATGGAAAAGTGCCATTGCAGGCATATATCAATCAGGCGTGCGGCCGCAGCAGCGCACTAGCAGCCACGGAAATGTGAGGAGCTAGTTATCGGGGATTCAGCCTCTGCCCACGGCTCGGCACCCTTCCATGGAGCATCTTAAGATTGGCAGCAGTGAAAAAGATCAGGGACATGGAAGTTTTCTTTTCTTTCCTTTTCTTTTTCCTCTTCTTTCCTTTTTTTTTTTTTTTTTTTTCTGGTGGTGGTGGGGTATTCTGAAAATAATAAGAGGCTAAATGAATATTGAGTTTAATTCTTCTGCAACCATGTGGCTGCTGTAAAGATGTGCAGTCCTCAACAGAGGCACATAGTTTTGGAAACACAAAGACAGGGT
This sequence comes from Pedetes capensis, assembly GCA_007922755.1. Taxonomy (NCBI): domain Eukaryota; kingdom Metazoa; phylum Chordata; class Mammalia; order Rodentia; family Pedetidae; genus Pedetes; species Pedetes capensis. Next base: position 22,435 of record VMDO01018729.1, read on the forward strand.
GGCATTCTGTGTAACGATTCAGCAGCTGACCAGGATGAAGTTGAAAGGCTAAGAGAGGGGAAAGATGGACATCACAAATCTTTGTCAGGCTGAACTGTGGAGGCAAGTGCAAAACGCTGCCCTACTTTATCACGAAGCGTGTGGGTGGTGAAAGTTCCTTTTTTCTGAGTTGTTCATCCATTAAATGATTTTTAGCAGCAAATGCACGATTAAACTCACAGTGGCACCTTAATAAGCGCCTTCATCTGCATCATTTAGAATCAAACTTTATATCTGATTTAGAAACAATGAGAAACGTGGTCCATGACTCCTTGAGACATGTGAGGGTGTGACTAATCCACATCACAATTACTTGAAAAGTGACAAAGGTAACTTTGGGGGGGGGGGGGGAGTTAAATACCTGTACCTGAATAATGCTATGTTATGAGCAGTGGGCACACAAAGGGAAATATTTCATAAATCTGGCAAAACTGTTAGCAATTTTTGTGGAAAACACAAGGAACCATTTATAATTTTTTAATGTCAAGGAGATTCAGCCCCAGAATAATTTGCTTTATTAATACTGATAAAGAATTAAACCACGGTACAAAAATTAAAAATAAAACACCCACGCTATTTCACAGAAGACTAAACACTTTGTATATGTCACAAAACTTAACAAATGTCTCTTGGGAGCTCCAGATAACTGTTGAAGCCAACCTCATCATGTTCTGCTGTATCTGACCCTTCATTATTCATTAATAAATTGACAGTCACATTATTATTTTTCCACGAACCTTTACTTCACACAGTCACTGGCATTTACAAGAGACATCCTAAAATTTTGTTTTGCCTTCACCTTGCAATAAGAAGTCCCTTTTCTTTTGCTCTACCTGGGAAACTGTCTACTTTGGACCAGTCACAGACAGAATCTACCTGGGAGGGTAAAGGATAAATGAGAAGTTCAAAGCCTTGAAAGAAAACCTGGCACTGGGCTGGTGATATTGGCTAAACGTCTTAAGAGCAGAAGATCAAAAAGCAAATGGAAATTGGGCCTTAAAAATGGAAATAATCTGAAAAGGGAAATGACTTGTCGCTGAGTAAGAGCCATGGAAACAGTCATGAATACATTTTCGGGCTCTATTGGGTGGGTCAGATTGAGAGGGAGAATGAAGTCTTTGGTCACCAACATTTTCAAATCTCAGAGCAGGACACCCATCCACGTTTTCATTTCTCCTAAGAAATAATTGGTGATGTTCTCAGCATATGCTCACTGTCCCACCCTGCCATCTTTCAAAAAGCCTTGGGGTTCTGGGAGTGGCTCTATCTGCTGTGAAGCAACATGAAAAGGTGGGGTTCTTCCTGGGCAGAATTTTCCAGCCTTCTACAATCTGCCCTTCTGAAAGGGCACCACAGAAAGTGTAAAGATTATAAGCACATTGAGTGCTTGGCCGCAGAAGACAGGCTCTCTCCCAGATGGAGCCCCACGGCTTCCTCCCGTTACCCTGTCAGGGGTGGCAAAGATTCCCATCTGCTGTCCCTTTCAAGAGGGAAGCTTTGCCTCCACCCACTGGGCTCTGGGGAACCTGTTTCTAAGCCTGTCAATAGGCATCTCACAACCAGCAACTCTTTTCAGCACATAGCCTGTGTTTTTTCAGAAAAATCACTGTGCCATGTGGTTACTTTACTGACCATCATTAATACTGTTGGGAAAGAAAAGTTCCCTTTAAATTTCCATCTATGCAGAAAGGGATGAAGATACCTGTGCTGTTATTTCGTAAGCACTCAGGGTGGGAAGAGTTTACAGAAGGAAATGTCTATCAGCCGAAGGGCCAATCCTTCAAGGGATCACTTTCTCTGTTTTCTTCTTTCTTTCTTTCTTTCTTTCTTTCTTTCTTTCTCTCTCTCTTTCTTTCTTTCTTTCTTCATGCTGAGGATGGAACCAAGAGCCTCCTTCCCTCTATCACTGAGCTATACCCTCAGCTCCAGGGCACTTTTTGTTTCTGGTCCCACTCTCAAGTCAAATCTCTTTCTGGATGCCCTAGCAGCCATTTACAGGAGTGGCCAAACATCCCCGGGAAGATGGGTAAATTCACAGCACGTGGGAGACAGGACCTACCTCCATGTGCCAAACCTGGAAAAGCAGGTGATTCCTCTCCCCTTTTCAGGGCAGCTGGAAGAGCCAGGTGTGATGGAGCCTGGTTCACCATAGAAGCCACTGAAGAAGAATGACCAAGACATGTAAACACTCAGAAGTCATTGCCTGTGACCCCACTGGAAACAAGAATCCTGAAGCTACAAGGGGCCAGAGTTAGGGCAATAGAGCCCAGCAGTGTGACGGTGGGTGTCCTTGGGGGCATAAGGCCCCGATGAGGGCAACCTTAGCAGTCAGGTCTTTTGGGGCTGCATCCGTGTTCACCACCATTTTAGAAGCCCGGACCTCCAGCTTTCCTGGTGACTCTGTGAACTGCAACACATCCCCACCCTTGTGAAGATCTTGCCAATAAATTCCTTTCCACTTTAATTAGCAAGAGACAGTTTTTGAGGTTGGTAACAAGGAGTCCTGACCTGAATGCTCTTTTTTTCAGATGTAGCCAAACTAACAGCATTAACACACAAAATAAAAATGTAGCCTCCACTTTCTCCCAGTTACTTTCCCAAACAGATGAATGGCTTCTGATTCATTGTCAGTCTGCTATAGTCTCTGCTATGACATGGTAGAAACAAAACTCATATGTGTGTATGTAACAAGACACATATACAAATAAATAAAAAAGATTAGTATTCTCATAGGTAATTGTAAATTATGACGAGTAGTAGCTACTAGTCATAATTTACAATTACCTATGAGAATACTAATTTTTTTATTTATTTATACATAGAATACTAATCTCTATTGTCCTCGTGAATATGATAGCATTCATTCATTCAGTGGGTGTTTCTTCTCTGCTAGGCTCTGTGCCAAATATTTTGTACGCATTCTCTTTCAGAGAGATACATGGCAACCCTGTATTATTATTGCTTCTATTTCACAGAAGGAGAAACTGAGGCTCTGAGAGGTTAGGTGGCTTACTTGCAGTTGACACAGCAAGCAAATGGCAGATATGAACTCTGGCTTTCCTGTCTCCAAAGGCCACAACTTACCCATTGTGCCATGCTGCCTCCATTCAACCAAAACTCCCTGAGCAGCACCTGCTACTTGTGGAGGAGATAAATAAAAGCAGGAACCAGGTCCAGTTCTTAGGATGTTTATGAAACAATAGAGAAGACAGAAATGTTCGCTTATGGAGACACTGCCTGGTAGAACGTGATCAGGGCAAAAGTTACAATAAGAGCAAGTGAGGGCCGGATGTGGTGGCACACGCCTGGCATCCCAGCAATTCAGGAGGCAAAGGAAGGAGGATCGGGAGTTCAAGGCCAGAGGCAGCCTGCATAACTTAGCAAGACTCTGACTCAAAATTTAAAAATTTTAAAAAAAATAATAAAAGAGCAAGTGATACATCCAGGAGCTGTGCCAGTCCATTGGGTCTGAGCTTTGAAGGCACACAGTGGGAGCCGGAGGATGAAGGTGAGTTTGCCGAGTGACACACAGGACATTTTGACTGGGCCAAAACTTATTCAAGAGGATGTGGTGAGCAAAGTGGAGCCTGGCTGGGAAGCAGAGGCCAGATAGCATTCAAAAGGAGAGGGTGAGTACATGCCTAGCATGTGCAAGGCCCTAGGTTTGATCCTCAGCACCTGGAAGAATAAAAATGGGGAGGATAGACTGGAAACTGAGTCTGAGGCCAGGATAGATTAAATAAATGGGAAAAGATCACTGAGGCAGACAAAGATAATAGCTGACCAACAGTAGACAGATGCTTTCGTTCATCTATACATTCATTTAGTAGCTACTCTTTTTTTTTTCTTTTTTTCTTTCTTTCTTTTTTTAACAGTATTGAGAGTTTGAACCCAGGGCCTCACACATGCTTTGCAAGTGTTCTACCACTGAGCTGCACCTCCAGTGCATTTTAAACTTTTTGAGACAGGGTCTTATTAAGTTATGCAGGCTGCCTTTGGTCTCAAATCTGTGATCCTCCTGCCTCAGCCTCCCAAGCTTACAGGCCTGTGCCACCACTCCCAGCTGGTAACTACTCTTTTAGGAAGAGGACTCTTGCCAAAAAGCATGATCATTTAAAAGTCCTTGTCATAAAGCCATAATGAATAACTTTGAATAAACTTGGAGATTTAGAAAAAAAAATTCTTTTAGTGCCTCCCAACTGCCTGTTGCTGTTCTCTTCCCAGGGGCCTGCACTGTACAAGACAAAGCTTCAGTGGTTATGGTGGAACAGTATTTCAGTAAGGACACATTAAAGGCAAACAGTAAATACCTTGAGTGTCAGTAGCTTATTAATAAGAATATTTATGGTACTTGATCAAAAAGCTCTACAAGTGGTACAGGGGTTCCATGGTATCACTGAAAACCCAAGGCCCTTGCTCTCCCATCATTTTCAACATTAGTGGTTTCGAGTCTCCTCTGACAGGTCAATTCATGGACACAAGATGGCTGGTGGTACTCTAAAATCACATTGAAATTCAGGAGTCAAGAAGGAAAGAGAGAAGGGTTTGACTTTTGACTGCTTCTTTAATCAGGAGGAAGAAATTTCCAGAAGCCTCACAGACTTCCCTTGACATCCCATGGACCAGAATCTGACCACATGCTCAGGCTAACAGCAATCTCCGTAAAGGGAGACAGTTGCCATCACTGGCCTGAGCCAATCATGATTCATGCCTTGGGGCTGGGTGTACAGTGGGCTCAACATAGTCAGATTGTCTTAGTAATGAAAGAGGATGAATGGCAGGAAGATAGATAACCAGTGGCATCTGTCACAGCAAGAGAGACAACATGTACAAAAGGTCACTTCAGAATGTGACAAATGCTAATAAGGAAAATGAAACAGTAATAGGATAGAGAATAACTAAAGTAGTACAGGAAGAGAAGTGAGTTAATAGGATGATCAGATTTGGTCTCTCTGTGGAGGTAACATCTGTATTTGAATGACAAGAGCCAACTTGGTTAGCAGAAATACAAGGGTAGCTGAACAGAGTGAGGGGGCAAATGGTAGGACAGGTGGTAGAAGCAGGGGACATATACAGGGGTCTCTCAGTATCCAAAATAAATTGATTCTAGCCCCTCCCCCAAATCCACTGATGCTCAAGTCTCTTATCTAAAAATAGTATTGTATTTGCATATAACCACATCCTCCCATATACTTTAAGTCACCTATAGATGACTTAACAATACCTAATACAATGTAGATACTATGCAAACAGTTGTTATACTGTATTGTTTAAGGAATAATAAGATTTTTAAAAGCCTATACTTGTTTGGACATAAGCAAATTATTATTATTATTTTGAATACCTTCCATCCATGGTTGGTTGGATCTCTGGATGTGGAACCTGTAGATATTGACGGCTGAAATAAGGCCATGTAAGACAGTATAGGGAATTTGGGTTTTTGGTAATGGGCTGAATTGTGTCTCTCCACGAAAAGATATGCCAGCAGCCATACCACGGTTGTGTCCGATCCCGTCAGATCTCAGAAGCTAAGCAGGGTCGGGCCTGGTTAGTACTTGGATGGGAGACTGCCTGGGATCACCAGATGCTGTAGGCTTGGGGGAAGGACCTGGCGACCCACTCCCAAAAATCAATCCGCCATTCCAAACCCTATGAATAGCAGAGAAGCACAGACAATGCTGTTTCATCTGTTGTAAGTAGGGTCTCTATGAGTCGGACACCAACTTGATGGTACCTAACAACACAACACAACAACAACAAAAAGATGTATTGAATTCCTAACTCCCAAAACCTCAGAATGTGACCTTATTTAACAATAAGGTCTTTATAAAGATAAATTAAAATGGACTAATTGGAGAGGTTCCTAATCCATCAGCACTGGTATCATAAAAAGGACAAGTTTAGATGCAGAGACAGATATGCACAGAGAGAAGATGGCATGAAGACACACAGGAAAGGGATGGCCATGTGACTGGGGTGATGCATGTGCAAGCCAAGGAATGCCACAGATTGCCAGCAACCACCAGAACTGGACGGGGCCAGGAAGGATTCTCCCATAGAGCTGCCAAAGTCAACACGGCTCTATTGGCACATTGATTTCAGACTTATCGCCTCCAGAACTGTGAGACAATAAATTCTTGTTGTTTTAAACCACCTAGTTTTTAGTACTCTGTGATCGAGCAGCCCTAGGAAATGAATACATTTTTGTTTGCAGATTGGATGGGAATTCATTGGTGGGTTGAAAAAAATGATTTACATCTTTAAAAACTCAACTTTGGCTCTTATGTAGAGGTGAATCATGGCTGAAAAGGAGGTGGGAAGGGACAAGGAGGGGCAGGAAAGAGGTCATTGAGGTCTCCCAGGCAAGAGAAGGTGGCCACTTGCACCAAGGTTGAAGTATTGGAAATGGAGTGAAGTGGACAGATTTCAGACGTTTTGGAAGTTCAATATACAAAACTTGTTTCTGGATTGGATATGGGAAGTGGTTTTTAAAAAAGGAGGGCAGGGACCACCATGGGTGAATCCTGCCCCATGGTGACATGAGAGAAGTGCAGGTTTGATGAGATGTAGAGCTGGAATCATTAATTCAGTTTGAACAGGATGTCTTCTTCTAAGACATCCAAGTGGAAATGTGGAGAAGATGGTTTTCTATACAAGTCTGGTTTTTAAAGGCAGTTGTAAAGTTTGAGCTACATATTTGAAATTTGTCAACCTGTGGAGGGTATTTAAAGCTATGTGGCCAATTGAGATCACCACGTAGAGAGAGAATCTAGCTAAAAAAAAGATGAGGAACCAGGGTGGAGTGCTGGAGCTTACCTACACTGAGTGAGATTGAAAAGAATAAGTCAAAGAAATAGGAAGAAAGTGGGGAGAGTAGGTTGTCACCAGAAAAACAAATAAGAGCTTCAGTTTGCTTTTGGATCTTAGAAGCTGCTGCTTGAAACTAGAAAAAGGGTTTTGTAGCTTTAGATCTGTGCTTCTTAATTTCAGCATTGAATTGAGCTCTTTGAAGGTGCTAATGCCCAGGCTTCACCCAGGCTAACTAATACAGAATTGCTAGGGATAAGAATTAGCCAGGCACGCCTGTAATCTCAGCAACTCAGGAGATGGAGGTAGGAGGATTGCAAGTTAGAGGCCAGAGGCAGCCTGTGGAACTTAGTGAGACTCTCAATTTTAAAAAATTTAAAATGGGCTGCAGGTGCAACTCAGTGGCAGAGCACTTACAAAGTATGTGTGAGGCCCTAGATTCAGCCCCCAATACTGCAAAAAAAAAAAATTGGACATTTGGTGTTTTTTAGAGCTCCCCTTATAACATACCAAAAGCATGATCCATAAAAGGTATAACTAATAAACTGGATCTCATTAAAATTGAAAACTTCTGCTCCTTGAAAGACAGTATCAAGAGAAAAAAAACACAGGCTTGGAGGAAATACTTGCAAAGACAAGTCTGATAAAGGATTATTATCCAAAATTTATGAAGAACCCTTAAATTCAGCAATAAGAAAATGAAGAACCCGATTTAGATGTAAAAAATAGGCAAAATACCTGAACAGACACCTCACCAAAGGATATACACAGATGGCAAATAAGCCTATGGAAAGATGCTATAGGTTTTATGTCATTAGGGAATTGCCAATTAAAATGGCAATGAGGAGGCTAGGGATGCAGGTCAGTGGTAGAGTGTTTGCCTAGCATGTGAAAGGCTCTGGGCTCAATCCCTAGCACTCCAAAAACAAAACAAAACAAAACAAAAACCCAAAAACCAAAAATGAAAATAAAATAGCAATGAGATACCACTACAGACCTATTAAAATGGCCCAAATACAAATCATTGACAACAACACAATCCCAAATACTAAAGAAGTTGTGAAGTGACAGGAATTCTCACCCATTGATGGTAGGAGGGCAAAATACTATAGCCACTTTAGAAGACAGGCTGGCATTTTCTTACAAAACTAAACATGCTCTTACCATAGATCCAGTAGCCATGCTCCTTGGTATTAATCCAAATGAGCTGAAAACTTAGGTCACACAAAAAACCTGCATACATATGATTATAACATTTTTATTCATAATTGCCAAAACTTGGAAGCAGCCAAATGTCCTTCAGTGGTTAAATGGATAAACTGCAATACATCAAATAATGGAATATTATTCAGGACTAAAAAGATATGAGCAATTATTGTGATGTGTGTTTGCTGTGTTATGATCTTGGGAATCTAAGTAAATTAGTATTTTTTTGTGTGTGGTAATGGGGTTGAACCTAGGGCCTCATACATGCTTTACAAGCACTGTACAACTGACATTCACCCTCAGCCCAATTTTTACTTACCTTGAGACAGAGTATCACTAAGTCACACAGGCTACTTCTGGCTTCAAATTTGCGATCCTCCTGCCTTCACCTCCCAAATCACTGGGATTACAAGAATATGCCACTGTGCTTGGCTAAATTGGTATTTTAATTATGACTAACACAACTATTCTTTAATCACACTAACTCTATTTTGAGTTTTCTCTTGTAAAACAAATCATAACTGGGTCAGGTAGCTGGCTAATGGTCACCTTGACATCTGGTTGACAGATAGCCACAGTGACAACTGTGCACCAATACACAAATGAGGTTATTGGTGCCTAGTTGTCCTTCCAAAATTGACATCTAGAAGCTGAATTAATACAGCTTCTGGAACTATAAATACCAGTGCCTTTGGACTGCCATTTGAGACACATCTCACTGTGACACCATCCTTTGCAAGTATTCACTCCAAATTAGCATTGGCCACCAGAGGCTCTGCCTAAATAAACAAGTCCTTTATTTCACTATTGACAACTTGACGGCAATCAGCAGTCATTCGAGTGTCAATTTGAAGAGATTGGTCTTCTGGACCATTTGGACAATTTCTTCCATGGATAAATGGTGTCTAGATCATTTCTAGCCCTCTGTGCTAGAGTGATTTTCTTTTATTTATTTTTTTGCCTATGTTTTCAAATATTCCTCTTGGCTATTTTTGCATATTCTTCTTTTGGATGCCTTACAATAAACCGATTAATTTGGGAACCGTCTTTGTTTTGCTTGATTTTTCATTTGGTTAGAGAATAAAGAGAATGACCGTCCTCAAGGAATTATAATCCATGAAGTTAAAATTGTCTCCAGGTATCTGGGAACTGGACCGACCTTGGCAGTCCAGAACAACTATCAAGCCATAAAAAGACATGGAAAACCTTACACACATATTACTAGGTGAAAGAAGCCAATCTGAAAAGACTACATACTGCATTTATGCTTCCAATTATGACATTCTAGAAAAGGCAGAACTATGGAGATGATAAAAAGATCAATGCTAGCCAGGGGTTGAGGGGAGGGAGGAGGAATGACTAGGCAGAACCCAGAGGATTTTCACAGAAGTGAAACTGCGCTGTATGATATTGTAGCGGTAGATACATGTCATTATACATTTTAGTATAATGGTGGATACATTTGTCCAAACCCATAGAATGTACAACACAAACAATGAATCCTAATGTAAACTGTGGCCTGGGTGATAATGATGTGTCAATGTAAGGACACCATTTGTAACAAATATGTCACTATGAGGCTGAATGTTCGGGGATAGGGGATATGTAAGAATTCTCTTTACTTTCCACTCAATTTTGCTGTTGAACTTAAAATTGCTCTTAAAAAAATAAAATCTATTTGAAAAATAACAAAAAAGCATAGCACATCCCCCTTTCCCCTAAGGTTTGTCTGTTACCTAAGGAGACAGGCTCAGGAAAATAAATAAATGAATAAAACAAAGCAAAACGAAGCACAAAAACTCCCCACATGACTTGAAAGAGCAGTTTAGGGCCATTATCAATATGCAAAGTCAATCGATTCCATAAACCATTTCATCATGTAAATTTAAGCTAATGAAGCACTAGGTATGCACTAATTCTAATGAATAATCTCTGTTGGCATCTTTTCTACCATTTTACGAGCTCCTTCAAAGCACTGAGAGGACAGCTTTTCTTACAACACACTGCACATCTCCTCAAAGGCATAAATCAGGGACAATCTTTGGTTTATAAAAAGATGCCGAAAGAAAAAAGACTCCAGCTCTAAATTTAAGCACCTTTTGAACTTTGTAAGAATCACTTTAAGAGCAACATTGTTGGTGTAATAGAAAAATCAAGATTTTTATCTAGCCCTTTTCTTTTTAAATAAATTCTCTCTGTGAATTACTCCATAAAGATAATGAAAAATTATTTTAAAATGCAGGGATTCAAGGCAGTCCAAAGAACAGTCGAGAAAGATGAACTTATCTTTAAGGAGGAAACAAATCCTCTTTCAACATATGTTATCTTGCTTCACTATCATTCTAAAATTAGCCCTGAGTGATTTGGGTGAGAAATAAGGTCATCACTTGGTACTCTGCGGAATTGCTAGGGGGTTCCATGCTAGCAATAAGGAATCTGATGTCCATTTTATTTCAAAGGTCTTATTCCTCATTCTAAAGAATTCCTCAATAGTACCTGACCCAGATGGTTAACTCTTCCTGAAAATTCTCCATTCACTTAGTCTTTATTATGTTATAGGATCCATTCTGACCCTGGCATCCCTTTCCTTCAACACGTCAATTCTCTTCTCCACTAACACCCACCTGAGCAATTTCTCTAGTTCATGGTTCAAATGTCAGCTCAAGGTCAATTTCTGTTTTTAGCCTACTTTGGGAACTCCCAAACAGGAATTTCCACTTACTCCAGTGAAATCTCCATTTAAATATCCCATTGACACTTCTCACTGGGGTAGCCAGTCAAGCTGATTATCTAGTAATTCCACAGGGCTCCAGGTATAGTACCCTTAACTCAGTTGCATCATTATTGCCCCAGTCTAGGAAATTACTGAACTCTGCAATTTTGAGGAGGTTGTTAACTCCTTACAGCCTCAGTTACTTCATCTGTTTTATGGGTAAAGAAAATTGATTTAAGAGACTTGGAGTAAAGGTTATTTGATACATTGAACTGCTTTAGATTTCAAACAGTATTGCTCTGTGTAGTTCAAAAAGGCCCTGCTGGAGAACATGCAAGTTAATGGTGAACTCAGTCCTGGCTATGAACAGACTCAAGGTCTTTGACTCCCATATTATGATGCCTATAAAACTATTGGCAGGCTAGGAAGCAATAACTTTCTCAACAGAATGAGACAGAGCTATTTCAGTTATATTTGAACTTCAATTTCTTATATTCTTGCTATAAAATAATAGACTATATTGTCAAATCTTTCTCAAATTCTTAAATTTCACAGTATGAAGAAATATTCATTTTTAATTAACTGTGCATGTCTTAGGATCACTACTTTCATTAGTAGCTCCACAAATTCGTGTAAGGTCACTTTCAATACTACAATCAATCTCACATAAAAAAATTATTTTTAGGGTTTTTACGAACTGGTTATAACTAATGTACACTTTTGAAACAATGAATATTCCTTGACTTTGGGTGTTCAAAGAAATATTATATTTCTTGATCTTCCCTCAGCAAAAAAAGAAATATTTGACACTTCTTTATTTTTCTCTGAGAAATTTTTTCACATATTGAACAGTTTCTCGGCCCCTGATTTATGACTTTTTCAATTAAAACTTAATCTTAAAAAACATATTTCATGCGGGGCACCCTGGCATACCCCTGTAATCCCAGTGAATTGGGAGGTTGAGACAAGAGGTTCATAGGTTTGAGGCTAGGGGCAGCCTGCGCAATTTAGGGAAACCCTGTCTCAAAATAAAAAATTTAAAAAGGGATTGCCAGTGTGGCCCAGCAGTAGAACACTTGCATAGCATGTGCAAAGCCTTGGGTTGAACTTCCCAGTACCGCAAAAACAAAACAAACACACTTGATGGTTTGGGCCAAGAAAAAATAACATCCTTAGAGGTATTCCACAGTTGTTTTATATGATGAATAAAGGCAGCTTCATTTTATACATGCATTTATTCAATCTGTGTTTAAGCACCTAGTAAGTGCAGAAAGTAAATGCAAAAAAATCCTATCCTATTGAATTCATAAATAGTTACATTTTCAGAAATAGCCCTTGATTTTCACAGGTGCCTTGGAAATGGTTTCCCAACTCTTTTGCCCTCTCATTCATTATTCAACTTTGTTTTTACTTTTACTTATTATTTACTTATTTATTTTTATTTTTATTTTTCTGTACTGAGAGTTTGAACCCAGGGCCTTGCACATACTTTGCAAGTGCTCTATCACCAAGCTGTCCTCCCAGTCCCTTTTTAAATTTTTTATCTTGAGACAGGATCTTGCTAAGTTATGCAAGCTGCCTCTGGCCTCAAACTCAGGATCCTCCTGCCTCCACCTCCCAAATTGCTGCGATTATAGGCATGCACTATAGTGCCTGGGCCAATAAATAATTTTCGAGCAGTGCCAAGTCCTGTTTTAGACCTTAGAGCTAGAGTAACAAATAAGACAGGCAAGGTCCCAGCTCTCCCGAAGCTGACATTCCATTATAGAGACAGATCACAAGCTCATAAACAAATACATACTTTCATATAATGAGCTCAACAAAGAAAATCAAAAAGGCTAGGGGCATACAGAGTGAAGGGGAATGTTATTTCAGGTGGGTTGATCAGGAGATGCACCCAGGAGGAGATGGGATTTGAACAGAGACATGGCAGCCTTGGAAGAGGAGCAAGGTTGCAAGACAAAGAAAGGTTGCTCTGGCTGGAGCAGAGTGAACGAGAGTAAAAACAGAAGAAAAGGAACCAATGGCCAGATGTAGAGCCCACAGCCATGTGAGGTCATTAGAGTGTATTCTAAAGTGATGTGAAGTCCCTGGGAGGAAAAGAGGACATGACATGACCTAGCTCATGTTTATAAAAGATCACCCTGGGTCTTCTGCAGAAATAGGCAGTCTGGTTATGAGGCCAATGCAGTGAAACATAGTGGATTCTGGCCATACTTTGAAAGTGGAATCCTTGCAGAACTTGCTGATGGATTGAATTTATGGTTTGGAAGAAGAAGGGCAATTGGTGATGGCAGTTAGCTTTTCGGTATGAACAACTGGTATTCTCATTTAATTGAAATAGGAAAGATTAGAGTCTAAGTATAGTGGATGTGGAAGGCCCAGCCAAGAGCTCTGATTTGGACTTAATACAACATCTATAGTGCAATCAGGACAGATCCTCTGATGGCAAATAGACCAGACCTGCTGGATCAGTGTTCATGGCAGCTATGTAAATCTCCTATTGCCCCTTGTACTATGGGGGAGCCTCATTTGAGATACCACATGTGGAAGAAGAAAGGGATTTGAAGGATGTGTGGCTGTTATCCTGAATGATTAGGGAAAAACTGGATATATCCATTTCCTTAGATATTACAGCAATTTTATGAATTAAGGTAGAACACTAGAGAGTGAGGTATTTGTACTATATAGTAAATCAGAATCTACATGTTTATGAGAGCTATAGGAGCTCTATGCACATATCATACCATCTCCCTGGTATGATACAGGGCCAGGATGTAATAGGAATATGATTCAGTGGCACCATGCTCCTTTCCTATCCTGCCAATGTCTCCTCTGGTGTAATCAGGGATCAGAACATAGTAACAACATGATATAGCAGAACCTTGGTACAGCCTAACCCTGTTAGCTCCTCTTCTAGTAGTGTGGAAGTGAGAGGAGGATCTGAGCTCCTGTTGCAGCTGTGTGACTCAAACAGCTCACAGCAGGATTTGCCACATCAATGTTCATGATTGGAGAAGCACCAGCTTCCATCAGGCACGCTTGGAGGGCTAAGGTCCAAACCTCATGATTGACCAGGATTGATTGCCTTAAATACTGGCCTGAGCCAGTTTCTATGGAGATTAGCAGGAGGCCAATTCCCTCTCTGCATGGGATAATTCATGGACAAATTAACACTTACTTCTTAGTGAAAACTTGGATTCGGTTGGAAGTGGTGAAATATTGTTGGATTCTGGAAATACTCTGAATGTAGATTTCTTAAAGAAACTGCTGATGGGTTGGTTTTAGGATTTGAGAGGAAAAAGAGTATTATAATTTTTTATCCTGAACAACTGACTGAATCATGCTGTCATTGACAGACATAAGGAAAAGTGTGTTCTGGGGGTGGAGATGGAATCAAGAGTTCTGACTGGTCCAGTCGTGGTGCATGCCTGTAATCCCAACATTCGAGAGGCTGAGGCAGGAGGATCTCAAGATTGAGGCTAAACTGGACTATGTAGTGAGACCTTGTCTCAAAAAGGAAAAAAAAAAAAGAAAGAATTCTGATTGGGAATGTCTAACATACACCCAATTGGGGAGGTGAATGGTTCAGGGAAGAGATGTGGGCTATAGATATAAATTTTGAAGTCATCAACACGTAGGAGCCTTTGGGAGCCACGAAACTGGATTACCTTAGGAGTAAACATAAAAGAGAAAAGGACCACAAACTGGCCCTTGCCCAGGTTGTGCCAGTCAATACTTAGAAGTCTGGAGCAGACATAATGCTCACTTCCATTCCAGGCAGACTCTTGGTTCCTACACCAAGAAAAGCAGGGACATTCAGGGTGAGCAGAGATGTCATCTGGACTCCCATCTTTGCTTGGCTTCTTCTTCCCCTCTCTCCAGCTTCCCTCAGTCTCTTGCTAGTTTTTCCTGGGAGCACTTTTTAAGTAAATCATTGGAGCATGAATCCTCAGATTAGAATCTGCTTCTAGGGAATATGACCTAAGACACATCCATTTCTTTAGATTTTCTGATATCTCAATGAATTAAGGGAGAGCACTAGAGAGTGGAATATTTTTCCTTTTTGGTAAATCAGAATCTACATGTTTATGAGATCTGTAGGAGCTCTATGCACAGTAATGTCCCAGAAACATTTTTCTGAGAAAGAGCCCTGTGAACTGGTTCAAGAAAAAAATACGATATTAGAACAGACTAGAAACCATGGAAGAAATTACAAAGCTTATTAAAGAATTATTGAGATATTTTTATTTGTAATAAATTTCACTATTATTTAAATGATTCCAAAGTAAAGAAAAAGAAAGTTTCCAATTCATTTTATGTTGTTGTTGTTATTGTTAGGTGCTGTCAAGTCGAGTTTGACTCATAGCGACCCTCATAGGGTTATCAATGGCTGATTGTTTTGGGAATGGACAGTCACATTCTTCTCCCATTTTTGTGTGGTAGGATTGAACTTGGGTCCTCAGAAAGTGGGGATGAGAACTCTACCAACTGAGGTAAACCCCAGCCCACTCATTTTATGAAGTTAGCAATACTACAGTATCAAAACATGATAAGCATTCAGAGAGAAAACATATTAAATAGTGTAGTGAATGTATAGAAACAAAAATCTTAAGTATGGTATTGGCAAAATGAATCCATCATGAAAATAAAAGACTAGTATATAAAATGAAAAAAATTTTGTTTCAGGAATGCAAGGATTATTTAAGAGTTATTTAATATTTAAAAATCTAGAACAATTTGTCACATCAAAACAGAAAAGCCAGAATTTCAATAAATGTTCCCAAATTAATTAATAAATAAGATCAAATATCCATTAATCATACATATATGCAATAAACTGGGAGGAGAACATTTCCTTAACAGAATTAAGTGTTATATTTTGCAAACCAACAACTTTCATCATTCTGATAAGGTTTTTCAACTGAAGTCAGAAATCACAACTCATCTTTTTAATTTCTTATGACTTTTGGTCAATATAATAAGAAAAAGAGAAGGTACAAGGGAGAGGGAAACTAACATTATTTTCAATTTTTTAAACCTACCTCAAAACCTCAAGAAAATCATCCCTGTAAAGATTATACCTACTAGGAAGTAGAAGATAACAACAAAAATATACAAGGTATCAAATATTAAAAAACAAAATTCAGAGCCAGGCACAGTGCACATGCCTGTAATCCCAATGGCTCGGGAAGCAGAGGCAGGAGGATAGCAAGTTCAAGACCAGAGGCAGTCTGCATAACTTAATGAGACTGTGTTTCAAAAACTAAAAAAATGGGCTGGAGGTGCAGCTCAGTGGTCCAGCACTTGCAAAGCATGCAAGTGCAAGGCCCTGGGTTCAACCCTTAGTGCCACAAAAAATAAATGAATAAAAATAAATAAAATAAATAAAATTCAAATTACATTACAGAGCCATAGTAACAAAAACAGTATGGTACTGGCACAAAAACAGACACATAGACCAATGGAATAGAATAAAGGACCCAAACATAAATCCATGTGGCTGCACCCACCTGATTCTTGACAAAGGCACCAAAAACATATATTGGAAAAAAGACAGCCTCTTTAAAAAATGATGCTAGGAAAACTGCATATCAACACGTAGAAAACTGAAATTAGATGCTTATGTCTCACTGTACAAAATCAATTCAAAATGAATTGAAGAACTTAATGTAAGACCTAAAACTTTGAAACTACTGAAGGAAAACAGGAAATGCTTTAGGATATAGATATAGGCAATGACTTTCTGAATAGGTTTCCAATAGATCAGGAAATAGTAGCAAGAATCGACAAATGGGAGCACACCAAATTAAAAAAAACTTTTGTGAAGATATGGACAAAAAGAAACCCTTTTACACTACTGGTGGGACTGTAAATTAGTTCAGCCACTATGGAAATCAGTATGGAGCTTCCTCAGAAAACTAAAAATATAACTACCATATGATCCAGCTATACCACTTCTTGGAATATACCTAAAGTCATCATACCATAGGGATACCTGCACTTTCATGTTTATTGCAATACTCTTTATAATTGTAAGAGTATGGAATCAGCCCAGATGTCCATCAACAGATGATTGGATTTTAAAATGGGGTCTATATACACAATGGAATATTATTCAACAGTAAAGAAAAATGAAATTATGTCATTTGCAGCAAAATGGATGGAAATGGAGATCATCATTTAAAGTAAAATAATCCAGACTCAAAAAGAGAAATACCACATGTTCTCACTCATATGCAGGAGTTAGAGTTAGCCCTACCTTAAAGAAAAAATATATAATACATATATAATTATACACCTGTATATATAAAATGTACATATCTAAGAACAGGAGGACACAGCAATCCTCTTCCAAAGCAATCCTAAAGCAATCAGCCATTGAAAATCTTATGAGAGTTGTTATGAGTTGGACCTGACTCCATGGCACCTAAGAACAACAACAACATATCTAAGATTGAAAAGTACAAGAGGACTCAACATGGTGGGGAAGGGAACCACTAGGATGGGGGAGGGAGAACAACAGAACAAGGTACAAAGGGAAAGAGCAAATACAAATACAGGATGTAACTCTATGAAAAGCCCATAATAAAAAGCCCAATAATAAAACCTACTATATTGTATGCAATTTTTTAAAAAATCATAGTGTACCTCATAAATGTCTACAATTATTGACATGTTAACCAAAAAGTTTTTGCATATTAAAGAGATGAAAATGTTAACAACCCAGTTTTAAGAATTGTACACTGTATATATGAACTGAATTATCACTCTGTACACCATAAATAGGTACAATTAAGATCCTAAAAAAAAAAAAACCCAACTTTTTCATAGCAAAGGAACAATTAACAGAGTGAAGAGAGAACCTACAGAATGAGAAAAAAATCTTTGCTAGCTATTCATCCAACAGCGGTTTGCTACCCAGAATACATAAAGAACTCAAAAAATTAAACATCAAAAGAATGAATAACTCAATCAATAAATGGGCAAATAAACTAAACAGAAACTTTTCAAAAGAAGTACAAATGACCAACAAATACATGAAAAAATGTTCAGCATTATCAGCCATTAGAGAAATGCAAATCAAAACCACATTGAGATTCTATGTCACTCCAGTCAGAATGGCTAGCATCAAGAAAACAAATAAACACTAGGTGTGTGTGTGGGAGTACCCTTATACACTATTGGTGGGAATGTAAACTAGTGCAGTCACTTTGGAAATCAGTTTGGAGACTCTTGAGAAAACTAAAAATAGAACTACTGTTTGATCCAGCTATATTATTCCTGGGCATGTACTGGACGAAATCAAAGTCAGCATACAACCTGGATCCTGGTGTTTATTGGGACACTATTCACAATAGCCAAGTTATGGAACAGCCCAGGTGCCTATACACAATTGAGTATTATTCAGCCATAAAGAAGAATGGAATGGCAGGTCATCATGTAAAGAGAAATAAGCCAGACTCAGGAGGACAAGTATCACATGTTTTCTCTCATATGTGGAATCTGGAGGGAGTTGGGAGAAAAGAAAGCAGAAAAGGGGAATATTAGGGAAGAGGAAAGAGAAGAAGTGGAAACAGGGAGGAGGGATTAGTGAGGATAATGGGAGGATGAATATAATCAAAGTACACATATGCATGTATGAAAATGTCAGAATGAAACTCATTACTTTGTGCAATTAATATACACTAATAATAAAAAATAAAATAAATATTTCCTTCACAAAATGAACAAAAGCATATTTACAAATGCTTCTAAGAATGGCAATATGGTATAAAGAAAACCAAGAAATTCTAAAAACAAAAAAAATGTTTAAAAAAGTGAGACAACCTATTTCTGGATAGGAAAACCCATTATTGCTAAGCTATTCTTCCCAGTTTGCTTTATAAATGTAATGCATTTCTAATCTAATCCAATGCCCACTGAACACTTTTTCAATTTGAAAAAATGTTTATAAAGCTTATCTAAAAGAATAGATATGCAAGAAGAACCAAGAAAATTTTAAAAAGAAAACTGAGAAGGAACTTGAAACCAAATATTGAAATATATCATAAAGCCACAATA
Source organism: Pedetes capensis (assembly GCA_007922755.1). Lineage (NCBI taxonomy): Eukaryota > Metazoa > Chordata > Mammalia > Rodentia > Pedetidae > Pedetes > Pedetes capensis. Next base: position 41,264 of record VMDO01018729.1, read on the forward strand.
ATTTGAGCAATGTGGTACTGGTGCAGAACTAGACAAATCAAAGTAACAAAAATAGGAAGGTCCAGAACAGCCTTTCTAGTGACAAGAATGCTTAAGAATTTAGTGTATGATAGCTGTGGCATTTAAAATCACATTTATTATATAAAGAGACTAAATGTTTGTGGAAAAGTTGACCTTATTATATTCCAAAATAAAT
>VMDO01018730.1:0-41466 GCA_007922755.1 Pedetes capensis
AAAAAATAAGTATTATATTACAGTGGAGACAAAATATTTAACTTTAATCCCTTCATCTCTTCAAAATGGCACTGTATTTCCTGTTATTTCAGTGAAAGAGAACTATATCACACAAAAGGAATTTTTCCCTTTGAAACCTGTTCATTGGCATTTAGTATAAAAAGACAGAGAATCAAAGTTATGATGAAAATGATTAACCATCAGTTACAGTGACTTTCATATTTTATTCATGTGAGAAATGTTTGTAATTAGAATTTCCCTTTTGCTTTTTAACAAATATACAGAAGTTTGGGAATAAGCAGAGGAAATTGCAGCTGATGAGTTTTTCAGGCTCCCTATAAGAGCATTTTCTATGTGGATTTTTAAAAGCATCCTACATTGTTGGGCAATTCCTAGAGTTGCTTAGGAGTCTCTATATTCTGAGCAACATGTGATTGTGCCCAAATCTGAAGACAGGGAACTCTGAAATGAAACACAGCTGTCCTGATATTTTTAAGAAAATTGTTAGGGAGACACTATGTGCAATCAATTAGATTGTTCTTTTTTTCATCCCTATTTCAGAAGACAGAAACAATTTGTAAATGCAGAGTTGGTGTTGAGAATGTAAATTGGCTAGAGTAACTGTTTATGCCATTAGATTTATGCATAAGCTGTAGATGGCACAAACAAGGTCTTATTGACCTTAGCTGCTAAGCAGTGATCCAAAACAAGCTCATTGCATTCAATTTCATGCTGCCAGCCAGCAGTCCTAACATTTCAGTTTTGAGGGCTGAATTTTCTCACTGACTTAAAAAGACCTTTGACAAATGCAGATTATGTTGCCGTGTAAAAATTTTAGCCACCATTCCAAATGAGTGTGGTTCCAATATTTAATAATGGCATTGGTTAGGATGTGTTTGGATTTAATGTTAGTTAGCATTCATCCATGGGTCATCTTGAGAAGAAAACAAATTGCCCCATTTAGTTACACCATCAGTAAATGTTAACTCCAATTAGCATATAATTGAGATCATGCTGAAAACAATGAGTACAGAAATTGACTTAAGAGCATAATTTGTTTTTTATCATCAACTGATGTCCATTTGAGCAGAGCCAAGAAATTCTGAGTGGCTGCCATTTTTTTTCTTATAACGAAGTGTTATATTTTTCCCTTTTCCTGAATACCAATTTTCATACTCCTTGTAAGAAAATTATAGTTTCAGATTGGAAGCAGTTTTTGGGTCATTGTTTCTTTCCTTTCTTACCCTTTCTGGAATTTTGGAAAATTAAAAACATTATATAAAGATATGAAAGACAATTGTTGTAGTTGTTGTTGTTAGGTGCTGTCGAGTCGGTATCCAACTCATAGTGACCCTCACAGGGTTTTCAATGGCTGACTGTTTCGGGATTGCGTTGGGAGTGGATTGCCAGGTCCTCCTCCCATTTTTGCGGTGCTGGGAATTGAACTCAGCACCTCAGAGACTGCAGCGCAGCACTCTACCAACTGAGCTAAATCCCAACCCTGAAAGACAATTATAAAAACTTAATAAGCCACAGGCATTCCCTCAACCCAACCCCATCATATTACATCATATTATTTTTAATGTTATTTTTTAAAACTTGTTAGTATATAATATTTATACAAAATAATGAGTTACATCATGACATCTTCATACATGTATACAATGTACTTTGATCACATTCACCCCTTCACCCTCTCTGGCCTCCCGCCATCTGGTCCCCCTTCATCCCAGATAGTCCCCTTTCTACTTTGATGTCTTTTTTATTTAGTCTAGATTCTGCATATAAGAGAAAAATTAATATTTGCCTTCCTGAGTCTGGCTTATTTCACTTAATATAATGATCTCCAGTTCCATTCATTTTCCTGCATTTTCTTTATACCTTCACCATTGATGGTCACTTAGGCTGATTCCATAACTTAGCTATTGTGAATAGTGCCACAGTGAACATGGGTATGCAAGTGTCTCTATTGTGTTCTGATTTTGATTCCTTCAGGTGTATATTCCAGATGTGATACAGCAGGATCATATGGTAGTTCTATTTTTAGTTTTTTGTGATCTTCCTGGTCAGCCTCCCAAGTTACTTGGATTACAAGCATACACCATGGCACCTAGTAATAAATTTCTGTTGTTTATGAACCACTCAGTCTATGGTACTTTCTTATAGCAACCTCGACTGACTTAAGACAATTGCCTTACTCCTCCTACCCCTATTGTAATACCTTCCTCCCAGCTAAATAAATCTCAGGCTTTGTGTGGCTTATGGAGATTAACTTACTTCAACTAAATTCAACTAACTTATATTGCAAAATGGGTAAGCATGAGTTCTGGAGTTAAATTGCCAAGGCATAAATTCTAGGCCTACTATGTACTATATGATATATGCAAATTATTCTTATTCTCTCTCAGCCTTAGTTGCTTCGTCTATACAAAGGGATAATAATATAGCACCTACCTCGTGAATAGTGAAGATTAAGAATGATATTACACCAAAAGGCCATAAGTTGGCAGCTAGTACATATTTGCTAGATATTCTGTATTACTATGACAATGGCGATGGTGATGAGTGAATATTTAGAAATTCAGAGATGAAAGAGTACCTGGCCTCAAGGAGTTCAGCAGCTATTAAGAGAGATGTTAATACCTTCATGAAAATCAATAGTTATAATAGAATTGACTCATTGAGCAGTTAGTTACTGATCCCCATATGACGTCTCCAGTGCTAGGACACATTGGTGAAGGAAACATAACAAGATTTCCCTCTCATGGTGCTTGCATTCTAGTGGGAGGAGAGAGAAAAAAGTGATGGAGTGAATAAGTATTGTCTGTTGGCAAGTGAAATGTGTTACAAGAGGAAGAGAGAATTGTTATTGTTGTTGTTAGGTGCCATTGAGTCGGTATCCGACTCATAGTGACCCTCATAGGGTTTTCAATGGCTGTTTTGGGATTGCCTTGGGAGTGGATTGCCAGGCCCTTCTCCCATTTTTGCGGTGCTGGGAATTGAACTCGGGACCTCAGAGACTGCAGCGCGATGCTCTACCAACTGAGCTAAATCCCAGCCCCAGAAGGGAGAATATACAATTTTTAAAAAAAAGGATAACAGAAACTAGGGTGGGAGAGGGGGCAGGGATGCAAGTTAAATAGGGCAGTTAAGGGTAAGCCCTACTGGGCAAGACGCTTGGATGTTACAATGGGCATTTATGATGAGGTCATCAGGTGGGCTTCCATTGAAGCACAGAGTTGGGCCATCAACTTGGCGTGGCCACAAAGAGGACGTGTTCTCCGTATTGGAATGAGAAAGCACCAGCAGCAATCAGAAAGTCTAGCAGAGACTGGCATGTGGAGAGAATAGCCAGAGTAGGGCTTGGGCTTTGTTTCATAAAGGAGGCAGTAAAATATACCCTAATATGCCTTCCTAAAACAAAACTAAGATTTAAACTTTTTATAAAAAGGTAAGCTTGGTAAGGTGGCTCACACCTCTAATCCCAGTGATTTGGGAGGCAGAGGCAGGAGGATTACAGGTTCGAGACCAGAGGCAGCCTGCATAACTTAGTGAGATCCTGTCTCAAGATAAAAAAAAAAAAAGTTAAAAATAGGCTACAGCCCAGTTGGTATAGAGCTTGCAAAGTATGAGCAAGGCCCTGGATTCAACCAGCAAGTACCACAGAAAAAAAAGAAAAAGAAAAAGAGAATAGAAAAGCACTCAATAAGTGTTTTAGATAAGAAATTATCCTATAAATGTTTCTCTCCTTTAAAAATAAGAGACTGTGGTTTACAATATTTTTCATATTAAGTATCTTTAAACTATGGCTACTTTACCAAGGGTGTGGTATACAGGTATTATTATAGAGAAATTGGTTTTCTGATTGAGCTATCTCTTGATAGGCACTTTCTGTGCAAGAGGTGGCAGAGCCCCATTTGGCTCGAGGTGCTTTTGCTGGGGAATCAGAGGGCTGTCTGTTGTAATTCACAGAAGTGCTGCTGTATGAAGGTACAGAAAGAAGAAAGGCCTTCCACTGAGGCACAGATGAGCTCTTATAGGATCTGTCTCACAACTAGACAGCCATTCAGTTCATTTCAAAATGCTCACAGCATTCCATTTCAGAGAAGGTTACATAAGACCACAGAAGGACAGAGAAATGTAGAGTAACTGAATAAGTACCTTGTAGCTCCCACACAATAAATCCAAATATTGCTTTATCTAAAAAGGTCACCCAACTAAGTCTGCAGACATTTTTGATGGTTGCAGCTGGTTGGAGGAGGGGCTGCCGCCATCTGGTGGATAGAAACTATCCTGGGGAGCAGGGACACCGCTGAACTAACTGCCTGTAATGCACAGGATGGTTTCTACCACAAAGAATTATTTGGACCAAACTCTCTGTTGTGCTGAAGCTGAGTCACCCTATGGTAGTGCACGGAATTGTAGTTGGGAAAAGGGGAACAAGAACACAAGGTAGGTGAAGGACAGTGAAAATCACTAGATAACAGGCCCCAGTAAGGGGAAAGTGATTTTAGAAACCGGGTAGTGGAGATGAGACAGAAAGCAAATTTGAGGGTAAAGAGTGAGGGTGCTTGGAATTAGCATCTTTTTTGGAGTTAGAGTACCTCTAATATCACATCTGTAGGTAATTAATTATATTGCTATTTTCTATTTTTGGTGATGCAACTGTATTTGTGTTTCTACAATTGTGACTATATGAGGGATTCTCTTAACTCTAATAGATGATTTGTTGAAATTATTTCCTAGAAGGTTTTCTTGAAGCTTTTTAATATAGAGGACTAAAGTAGATATTTTTTTCATGTTATCATTTTAACCTTTTACTTATAAAATAGATTCTTACCCTTTCCTAGCTCTCATTTGTATTGACCTGAATACTCTTACAATCAATCATACATCAAAGATAAATTTCAGGGCAATGTCTGTGTCTTTTGAATAACTATTCCATCAACATTACCTATTACTCCTGTTCATATGGCAAAATCATAGCTTTACCACTATAGTGTAGAATAAAATGTTACCATTCCCCCAAAGATGCAGTGACATTAGGAAATCTGCTAGTTTATTGGCATGGCATTTTCTACACTGTGGTGTGAACATTTTATTTAAGCATTTGATTCTGGTGTATAGTGGGATTGATATTTCTCAGGTTGACTTATAGATGAAATTTTGATTTTAGTGTTCTATACTATGTTCCAAAACATAGTTCCAAAATACAGTGAAGATCATGAGGAAAAATAAAGTCAGTGTAATGAAACAGCCTAAATTAAGAATAGATCAGAGGATTTCTTTTCTTTTTTCCTTTACATTCCTTTCCTTTTTTCAAGACAGGCTCTCAAGTATATGGCCCAAGCTGGACTCCTTATGTAGTACAGGCTAGCATGAAACTTGTGATCCTCTTGCCTCTGTCTCCCATGTGATGGGATTATAGGCATTTGCCACCACAGCTGCCTAGATTGGAGGATTTGAAAACAAGTGTGTGTTGGGGGATACTTTTGTCCTGACAATTCTCTACCTTATATGCAATTTGTGAAGAATTCTCTTTCCCCAAGAGATACTTTATTATTTGAACCAACTTCCTACTTTTATTTCCACTGAGGGTTAAAAAATACTTGATGGACTTTTTAGCATTGAATTTCCACATTGTTTCATAATTGTCAGCTATGGTCTTTCTCTTTTGATAGGTGCAATTTCTTTAAAAAAGCATGCTTTATTTGTACTTTCACTGCACAATGTGTGTCACAGAAAAACATGCAAAGATATTTAATAGATGCAATGTATTTAATGAATAACTAATAAACATTGCTAGAGTGCCTATTGTGCTGTAAGTATTGCTCTAAGTTCCAGGAGTTCAAAGACATAGTATCTCACTGTGTGCAGTGTGTCCAGTACAGGAGATCATCAAATCTGGGAGAGATGGGCCCATTTTCAACACTAAGTGATATTTACGAAGGCATGGGCAGCAATTTGGCAGAACAGAAGTAGGGAGAACAAATAGCATACACTATCCCTTAATAGCTTTTAGGAGGCCCATCCAGTTCTCAAAGGAAACCTGTGTGAACTTGTAAAGCTGGCTTTGCAGACCAATAAAATATCATTATTCCTAAATCTGATTTGAACTTCCTGATCATCCAGCCTATGCTAAACTAAGCAAATGTATCTCCTAAGAAATTAATAGATAAAATAACCTAGAACTTCCCTTTTAGTTCTCAAAGGATATGAATTATTCCTTTCAATTATTGATTATTTATGTAAAAATGGATAATTCTAGTGTCAGTTCATTTCTTAAAGAAATCCTGGCAGGGTCTTTGCCTTAAAATATTTTGTACTTAATGTTTTTATACCCAGAGTCATGGACAAAATAGCTCAAATGTTTCAATTTAAGCAGTTTGAACTCAGGCCATCTCATGCATCTGGTTTTGCTAGTGATGAGCGTCAGGAATTAGAAATACCACTGGTAGTCCCATCTGCCTATTCAAAACATGAAAACTGAGATTATATAGCATACACCAAGAAAGGACATGCCTAATTAAAACATATGGGAAATACTATCCCAATAAATCAGATAATATCTCTATATCACAATGAATCAGGTAGGTCATGTAATGTTTCACCTTCTTTAGTTCTTTAATGTAATTTAGTCACTTAGAACCACAGTCATATTATGGAGCCTTTATCTAATAACATCCCAAATGCAGCCATTTATAGATGTATGTCTATAATTGTGTGAAAAATCTACACATAAAACCTGACAGTATGGTCACCTAATGCCAACCAAATTTTCTTCCCCTTCGAAGAGACTATAGAATAATTCATGTATAGAAACATGGTCCTAAAACATGGTCCTCACTAGTTAAATTGTTTCACCATAAAAAAGAATGCATGCTATTGTCCAAGTACATTTTATCTGCAGTTAATACCTTTTTTTTGAGAAATAAAAACAACTGAATTTTCTCGATAATTTAGGGGATTAGGCATTTCCTTTGCAGATTTGACAATTTAGCACATTCTCCCTCCAATATATAACTATGTGTAGTTGACACATTAACTATTGCTGCCCTGGCTATATTTTGTGCCTGATATTGAATCAAGAATCTTTAATTAAGCATGCATAGAGCTTCTTACTGTACCAAAATGTCTATCTCAAGCTCAAATCATGGCTCTGACTTACCAGTTATGTCCAATCTTTATGGAACTAGTAAAATTAACTGCTTGGGATTTGTAAAAATAACTATGAAACTCTAGAAACTATTTTATTTTGTGGTTATTTTCATATTTCCATTTTTCTTGCTTATAAATAAATAAAATATAGTTTCCCATTCAAAAGTCTAGATTTAATGTGCTATCAGCGTGGTTTTCTCTGGTAGGATAATAGATTATTATTTGAAATAACCCAATGACAGGAAGATATCTTTGGAAGATTTCCTTGCATACCTTGCATATACATACTAGCTTCTTGGAATTAAACACTGCTGAGAAGGTTAGGTTTGACCAAAAACAAGCCAAAGCACCCAGATTCCAAATCTTCATGAAAAAAAAAAAAAAAAAAAAAAAGCTTTCTTCTTAGAATCTGAGAAATATAAAATCAGTAACTACAGTGGCATCTTCTATTGTTCTTCTTAGTCATGAATATTTTTCCTTTTATTCAGAAATGTATTTTTATTGATAAAATTGCATATTCAAGCATTTAAAAGTTAATCAAAAAGGTAGCTATGGTTTAAAATATCAACTTCAATTTTTTTTAATACAGAAGGACCATGGATTCAAATACTTCATTTTCAATCTTCCACATAAGTAGAAAAGGCTTCATTTTTTTTCCTACAAAAAACTTGTTAGCACCAGAGTATTCTCTCCGCTTTCTGAAGCAAAATATAAGCCAACCCACGAAACAGCACTTACCCTGCACAGCCTCACTATAAATAGATTTGTTTTCCCGGCTATGAGTCTATATGCCAGCTATCCCTAATGTTGCCTGCAGCCGTAGCCCTGTGGCATCCGATCCAGTCAGATCTCCGAAGCTAAGCAGGGTCGGGCCTGGTTAGTATCTGGATGGGAGACTGCCTGGGAACACCAGAAGCTGTAGGCTTGGGACAAGGACCTGGCAACACCCTCCCAAAAATCAATCTGCCATTGAAAACCCTATGAACAGCAGAGAAGCACTGACAATAGTGTTTCCCCTGTTGTACAGAGGGTCACTATGAGTTGGATACCAACTGGAGGGCACCTAACAACAACAACAACATCCCTAATGTTACTTAAACTACAAACAACCAAGCAAATAAACAAATAACAATAACAATAAAGTAGCATAGAAGATACCAGAGCTGCCAGGTGCAGTGGTGCTCGCCTGTAATCCCAGCAATTCAGGAGGCAGAGGCAGGAGTATCACAAGTTTGAGACCAGAGGCAGTCTGCATAATTTAGTGAAACCCTGTCTCAAAAAGTAAGGAAAAATGGTCTGGAGGTGCAGCTCAATGGTACAGCACTTGCTAAGCATGCAAGTGCAAGGCCCTGGGTTCAACTGTCAGTACTTCCAAAAAAAAGAAAAAGAAAAAGAAAAAGAAAATACCAGAACAAAGTAACAACCACTTAAACTCCTGGTAAAGATCCAGGAGTGCACACTTGGGGATCTATGTATGTCATTCCTTAATTATTTCCTGGAAAAAAAGATTGAAGGGTTAGCACAGGTGATCAGGCTATAGCAGTACAACTCAGGAAAGTTACTCTGATTTTATTTTTTCTATAAAGGTAGGACAATAACATATAAGAGAATTGTTTTGAAGCTTAAATGAAATGATATATGTATATGAATTTGAGATGTGACTGGGGAAAATCGATCAAGAATAATGCAGATAATCTTTGAAATCTAAGAAAAAAGGAGAAAGAGTGAGTGAGGTGAACATGTGATTTATGAAAAAGCATTGTGCCCACCTGCCAATGTTTGAACTGCCCCTGACAGACAATTCTCTTCTACTTGAGATTTGGAAGAACGCAATCAAGGAGAAATGGCTCAATGGATTCTCAGACTGCTCTGGCCACTGCTTTTGGCAGGGCTTCAAATATCACCTGAATTTGAGGGAGGGGAGAAATCATACAGAAAAAAAGATATAACAGAATCATGACAAAATTTTTTTAAGTTTCAGACATTCCTTTAAAACTCTGGTGTGCAGAAAACATCCTTAATCTTTGCCTTCTCTACTTTCATTTTGGAGTAATTGATCCTTTAGTAGGAATCTGTTCTCTGTAGAAGATAATTGTTGTTGTTGTTGTTAGGTGCCATCGAGTCGGTATCCAACTCATAGCGACCCTGTGTACAACAGGGGAAACACTATTGTCAGTGCTTCTCTGCTGTTCATAGGGTTTTCAATGGCAGATTGATTTTTGGGAGGGGGTTGCCAGGTCCTTCTCCCAGCCTACAGCTTCTGGTGTTCCCAGGCGGTCTCCCATCCAGGTACTAACCAGGGCCGACCCTGCTTAGCTTCGGAGATCTGACTGGATTGGATGCCACAGGGCTATAGCTGCTGGCCCTAGAAGATAATAAGAATATTAAACCAGAAAATAAGATGATGGACTAAAGAAAGGATTTAACCACTTCTTGTAGAGACTATTGCAGTACTCTTCATGAACTCAGATTGCTGTTCTAGTCAAAATTCACAATTATATGGGATTACTTTTGAGCAGAGTTCTGTCTTTGAATTGGCTACTAGGAAGCCCAATATCCTCTTCTACCTCATCTTTGAGGTATGCATTTGTATACCCAATGACTTTTATCTTCCAACTTTGATTTCCCCTTTACCCTAATTTGCTCATCTGGTCTATATATATATATATATATATATATATATATATATATATATATATATCTTTAAAACCACCTCAAATCAATTTTACAATGATAGACAAAATAAATAAATAAAAATGCTTAATTCTTTCTTATCTGAAAAAGACCTCCCCACAACCCTAATACTTCATCTCTCTATTGTTTTCTCTTTTCCTTTAGACACAGTTTTTAAAAGAGTTTTCTGTACTTACTATGTGTTTAACTTTCACTAACTTCTCAATCCACTCTTGTCTGTAAGCTACTACTACTGCCTTTAAATTTATTTTTATAGCAGTCAAGAACAACATCCTTCGGTAGACACTTCTCAGGTTTTCTCTTGGCCTCTCTGCCAATTAGTGCCATTCTTATTTTATGTGTGGTTATCAAAATGGTTAATTTAGTATTGTCTTCTTATTTCCTCAATAAGACTTCCTTATCCTTTTAGAACTAGCATACAAACAGCACGCGGATATCTTCCAGCATTTGGAACTGGGCTATTTGGGACCATATTTTTGTTTTTTTTTCCTCTGGTCTTTCCTGTTTTTTTTTTAGAGGATACCATACTTAGTTGATAATTCATATTTCCTGTGTCACAGAATTCTGCTTAATTTATTTCTCATTTTTTGAGCACGTCCTCTAAAAATGCTTCCAAAATGAGCCTTCTTGTGATAAACTTTCTATGACCTTATAAGCCTGAGAATACATTTATTTCACCATCACATGTATATAACTATTTGTTGGATACAAGAGTCTAGGTTCAAATATTTTCCCTTCAGTATTTTAAAATATTACTTTTATTACCTTTTGACACCCAATTTTCTCTATTGAGAAAAATCATTTCGTTCAGATTTTTATCCCTGTTGAGATGATAAACTTTCTCTTTCTGGAAATCTTTAGAGTTTTCTCTTTGTATTGAATTTTACTAGCATTCACTCTCCTTGGTGTGTAATCTGCCAGTCCTGGAAACTTGAAGGGGAAAAAGGTAGGAAATTGAATGTCCAAGGAGCCCATCAGCCTTACTGAAATTCCCCAGCTCCTTTCCTAACTGGCCTTTGGGCGCTTGATATTGTACCTCAGAAGCAGGGCTTTTGCTACCAGTATCTGTGATCTTCCAAGGCAATGCATTGGAGACTAACACAGGACTTAAAAGCTCTCCTTCAGTCCATTCTCCCACAGCTGTCTCTGACTGTCCATTGCACCACACACTTGACCTTGTCAGCTCATATAGCCTTTGATCTCCCCAGAAGTTTCTCAGTTTTTATGTTATTGGTACTTTCTATCTGGACAGACTCTACTGCAGTTTCTCTAGGAATGATGTTGGGAAAGGAAGTCAACAGCCAGATTTGTCTTCATCTTGTCCATAACTGAAAAATGCCCTCTACTCAGTGTTTTATGCCATTGACTAACTTTCTTCCTAAAACACTTTGACCTTGTCTAACTCACATCATATTTATAGGATAGTTCTTTCTCTTTTTTGAAAAGTTCTCTTTTGCCTACTCCTATACTCTTTCAAGTCCTGCTTTACCCTCTCCACATCCTCTAGAGATGATCTCCTCTCCCTTAAAGATCTAAATTACCCCCACTGGATAGCCAGCTCACCACTGGATACTCCCAAATAAATGCAAACATCCACAAGTAGCCTCATCCTGCTCCTGACAGCTCCTCCTGGGTGGCCTCTTTCAGTAAGACTTCACTTAACTTACATAAGCGTATTTTAAGCATTCTTCTTGATCTCTCATTCATGCCTGTGCCTCTAACTAATTACCAAATCCTGTTGATTCTACCTTCACAACATATCTAAGACTCACCTCTTTTCTCCATTCTTACTTTTCAGCCTTATCCAGGCCAGAGCATCACTAACCTGAGATGCAGATCACCTGGCTATCAATTTCAGCATTGCCCTGTACCTCCTGCCCTATTCCATTCCGTGTAGTTAATTCTGCAGTTCTCAAACTTTTTGGTCTTAAGCAACCTTTATAGTCTTAAAACGTACTAAGGATGCCACAGATGCTTTGTTTATGTACATTAGATACAGACACAAATATCTGTTAGAAATTTAAACTTTTAAGTTTAAAATGCCAGAATAATACAGCACATATTCTAAGAGCCATGATGGTATCACCACTCATTACGTGGCCTCTGGAAAACTTTATTGTACATCCTTAAAAGAATTGCAATTACAAAGTAACAATGTCTTCTTATTATTATTTAAATAGTTTTGACCTCACAGATGCTCTTATGGTCTTAGGAACCTCCTAGGGCTCCATGGATCCTTCTTTAAGAACAACTTCTCTAATTTGTCCATCTGATCCATTTGTTTCATTTAAATCACTTTAATGCCTTGCCATGATCTCTTAGTATAAAATTCAAAAGTAAGATATACAGGACCCCTAATGATCTGGCTTCTTCCCATCTCTTGCAGTTCTTCTCCTGTGATGTCTCCCCTTCTGAACTCTGCTTCAGATGCATAGAAAGCCACACAGGCCCTAGAGTGTATCTTTTCATCTCTCCTCTCTGGGGCATTTCTCCTGCTTTTCACCTAGCTTGGAATGTCTGTTGCCCCTACTCGGTCTTATAGACTCAGCTTTGCCTAATATCTTCCTTGAAAATCTAGTTTCCTGTAACTTAGCCCTATTTTATCATTTATCCTTTACTTTTGTAATTGTTGACTTGTATCTCCCTCACTGAACTGTAAAATCCTTGGCTCTTGACCATCATGGATTCCTAGTACAGTGCCTGGCATATAGTATATGTTCAATAGGATTGTTGAATCAATGGATGAAAAATTATAAGCATAGGACTTTTCCTTTAAATGCTTAGAGAATTGGGGTTATGGCTTTTATAACACATATTAATTTACCCCTTTTGTTATGAAATTCCAACTTAAGACCCTTAGTAAGATATTAGTGTAGATGCTACTGAGTATATGACAGGTGCCAACTTATTCAGAAATTACAGAGAACTAACTTCCCCTGGGGGGCTGGGATTTAGCTCAGTTGGTAGAGTGCTGCGCTGCAGTCTCTGAGGCCCCGAGTTCAATTCCCAGCACTGCAAAAATGGGAGAAGGGCCTGGCAATCCACTCCCAAGGCAATCCCAAAACAGTCAGCCATTGAAAACCCTATGAGGGTAGCTATGAGTCAGATACCAACTCGATAGCACCTAACAACAACAACTTTCCCTGATTGGATTCACCTTCAACCTACCTATCAACCATGAAATTGGTATGGTAGGGCTAGAGAATAAAAAAAGGAAAGCAGTTTCATGTGTGTATGACTATTTTCTTGGGTACTTAGAACTATGGAATATTTGCTTATGGATGATCTTTCTATGCCAGCAGTAGATTGATAAAGAGTCAGAGGACCAGAGGACACATTGCATGAAAATCATTTACAAAGCTTTTGCCTACCTGAACTTCTCTCAGGAGAATATGCATAACTTTTAACTTTGAGATAGGACTAGGATTTAGAAAAATATAAGAATCACTTAATGATTAATGATTGGATTCAAAGTGTAACAGGCTATTTTATTTCAATGAAAATAATAGTGAACTTAGATGCAAGTTTGATAAGTCCCAGATCCTTTTTTAGTGGCATGGATACGAGGTTGCTGAACCCAAGTGTACATCCAGCCCTTTTTTATTTTTATCTTGAGACAAGTCTCACTAAGTTACCCAGGCTGTGTCTTGCCTAGAACCCGCAATCCTCCTGCCTCAGCCTTCCAAATTGCTAGGATTATAAGCATGCTCTGTCATGCCTGGCTATTTTTACAATGGCATTTTTATATCCATTATGGCTGAGAATTCTTTATTGAACTTGTAGAGTTCTGTACTCTACATAATGTAAACTTCTGAGGATGTGTGGACACAGTGGCACACACCTGCATTCCCAGCGACTTGGGAGGCAGAGGTAGGAGGATCACAAGTTTGAGACCAGAGGCAGTCTGTGTAATTTATCAAGACTTTGTTGCAAACAGTAAACAATGGGCTGGGTGTGCAGCTCAGTGGTACAGCACTTGCAAAGTATGCAAGCGCGAGGCCCTGGGTTCAACTGCCAGTACTGCAAAAAAAAAAAAAAAATTCTGAGGGTGTGAATCTTTCTAAATCAAACAGCTACTCTCCAAGTAGACTTGGAAAGTGATTATAGAAAAATTTAGACCTAAATTTTCAAGCTAACTAATTAAATCACATTTAAGAAAGACTTGTGCTTAGATTTCAATTACTGATCAATTCTGCACATAAATTTTAATACCTATAAATATTAATGGCAACACTTTTCTTTTAGACATTTATTAACAGGATGATTAACTTTATTAGATATTTACTTTTTAAATTTACTAATACATTACCAATTATGTGTTAAGTATTGTTGTTAAGTATACAGTTTAATGTTTTCTTTTTCCATCTGGGGTGGTTTTATTGTTGTTAAAGTTGTGACCCCTTTATTTGACACACAACAACATGAAAGGAAAAATATTAAGGAAAATTAATGGAAAAATGGATAATGTTCTCCATAATATCCTTTTAACATTTATTTATTAAAAGGCATTGTTGTTGTTAGGTGCTGTCAAGTCAGGTCTGATTCATAATGACCCTCAGGGTTTTCAATGGCTGATTATTTTCAGGATTACTTCAGGAATGGATTGCTGTGTCCTTTTTCCATTTTTGCAGTGCTGGGGTTCAAACCCTAGTCCTCAGAGAACGTGGAGCTGCACTCTACTGATTGAACTAAACCCTAGACCCAAAATGCTTTGATAATTTTCTTTCCAGATTAGATTTCTTTTCTTATTTTCATCACCTCTCCCCACTTAAGAAACACATTTTGTGGTGTGATATTTTCTGAATTTACTAGTGCATAAAAGTGTTTTCAGTCAATGGCCCCTGGCTCAGATTATTGAGTATCTTTTTCTTTTTCTCTATTTTGAAAGTTTACTTCAAGAAAGTTTTTTTTTATGGAAATGATGTTTAAAAGTACATTTTCTCCAACATTTGTTTCATGTTTTGGGTAACTATGAAATGACTGATTACTTGTAGACTGGTCCTTTACCTGTAATTCAATCTAACAAGGTCAACTTGGCTATTTTTTTATTCTTAAACATCAGTAATAACAACATTTCCAAAATTCTGAAAGAAAAATGGAAAGATAAAACTACTATCTCTGCCTGAGAGGTTTTTAGATTTGCATTTGAATGTGAAGATATCTATCTGGTGTTAAATATTTAAAATAATAGCAATTATACATATTTGTTATTTTCTATACTTGTCCTGGCTCATGTAGTTGCCTCTAACTAAGTATAACTACACTGCCTTAAAATGGATGGATCAGTGTCACTTATTGAAAGGGTAATATTTTGGAGATTTATAATGAAACAAAATGTATTATTAAACTTAGTTTCACCAATTCTTTTTATTTTTTAATGAGACTACTTGAATATTTTAAAATTATATAAATGGCTTGTATTATATTCCTATTGGACAACATGCACTTGAATCTTACATGCACTTGAATCTTAGTCCTCACAACTCTATGAAACATATATTTTCAATATTTCATTTTTATGTAAAAAAAACTGATAATCATAGAAATTAAATAACTTCCAAAGTTATCCATGGTAGAGCCAGGAATGAACCCAAGTTCATACCCTTAACCCTTAAGTGTGTTCTGTAGTGTTTTCAATGGGATACCCCATCAGTTCTTTTTGTAACCAATGACAGCAATGTGATGGAACATGCTTCTTGGTTTTTTACTTTGTAATATAGCAATTCAAAGATCTCATACATTTTTTAATGCATGACATTCACGGATTTGATAGCTGAAATATTTAACCCCCAAGATATGTATATCCATATGAGCAAGGGTATCATTGGCTGCACTTACTAAATCATGTTCATTTTTTACTCATATATTAATTATGCAAAGAATTTTACTGAAATTCAATTAGTAGATTTCTATCTCTCCTGATGTCCTTAAGTTGTTCTTGCAAACTAATTGGATCATGTCACAATTTTATATTTTTGTCAAATAGTTCCTACTAAAATTCTTTGAGAGATTTTAAAACAGTTTTGAAAATGGCATGAGAATTTTTAGAGGTGACACACATAATTCTCATGAAGAACAAATGAGAAATTTTCCCATGTTTTTCTTTAAAATGGTGTTTGTTCTCATTACTAAAAATGACAACTTTACCTTGAAGTGTAATTATATTTTTTCAAAATGCTATGTGCATATTGTTAATGACTTGTTACAGAAAGAAATTCAACTAATTTGTAACACTTGTCCATTGCCAAAAAATGCACATCTTTAAGTTCTCTATTTTGTTCTACTTAAGTTCTCTACTAAAGATAAAGCAAATTTTATGGTTAATCATATTTCAAGGTATTATAGAGATTCTACAAGGTTCTTTTAAAAAATACTGGTTCAAAATTAACTACATTGATGGTTATATATAGGGAAAACAACAGATGAACTGGTTTTCCCTTATATATTCTCAATACAACACAGAACACTTCTGACACCAGATATGTAGGTTCTCCCCCCCCCCACACACACACACAAATCAATTCCCTGGAAGACACTGACTAGATGTTCTACAATTCAATTCAATTATGATAGTAACCAGGATTAGTGTATTACCCAGGTTAATAACTCAGTCCCACAAGACTACCCCCTACTTCAGAGGACACTTGCAAGCAGTAAGTAACTAGGTTAACCACTTCTGTCCAAGTTGCTACAAATTAAACCCCTTCTCAAGACTCATCATTTGGTCATAGAACTCTGAAAAAATGCTTTGCTTATGAGTATTCATCTATTATAAAAAGACACAATTTGGGAATAGCCAGATGGGAAAGGTAGGACAAAGATGAATAAAAGGGCACAGAGCTTTCATATCCTCACTTGGGGGTATCACTGTCCTAGCACTTGCATGTGTTCAACAACCTGGAAGCTCTCCAAACATGGTAATTCAAAAATTCTTATGGAAGAATCTAGTGTAACCAATTATCAATTCAATATATAGGTCCTATCTCCTTTCCAGAAGATGAAGGATGGAACTGTATAAGTTCTAAGCATTTATTGTAGGTTGGTCCTTCTGGTGACCATCCCACATCCAGAAACCCTGCTAGAATCACCTCATTAAAAAGCACTCCTATCATCCTGGAAACTCCCAAGGATTAGGAGCTCTGTGTCAGCAATCAGAGTGAAAAACCAAATATTAGAACAAACAATGTACCTAGCACCACTGTCACTTAGGAAATTACAACAATTTTAGCAGCTCTGTGCCAGGAACTAGGGGCAGAAATCAAATATATATTTCTTATTATATCAAAGTGTCACAATGACATTTTGTTGCACTATACACTTTTGGTTTCTCTGGTTTGCAATACCAACTTCACTGCAGTGAATGTATTTCAAATGTGGTGCTTTCTCTGTAAAGTAACTTAGAATTTTTTTAAAAAAAATATCCTAATGTAAATTATTCCATCACCGGTTATACTGGCACAGGGTTTTCTTTTTTATTTGTATCTTAATTGTACATATTGACAGGATACAGAGTAATAATTCAGTTCATATATAGTGTGCAATTATTAAATCAGGGTCACTGACACTTTAATTTCCTTAAATATTTTACAAAACCTTTTGGGGGAACTGTTATTGTTGTTGTTAGGTGCCGTCGAGCTGGTATCCAACTCATAGCGACCCTCTGCACCACAGGGGAAACACTATTATCAGTGCTTCTTTGCTGTTCGTAGGGTTTTCAATGGCAGATTGATTTTTGGGAATGGGTTGCCAGGTCCTTCTCCCAAGCCTACAGCTTATGGTGTTCCCAGGCGGTCTCCCATCCAGGTACTAACCAGGCCCGACCCCGCTTAGCTTCTGAGATCTGACAGGATCGGATGCCACAGTGCTACAACTGCAGGCTTTGGGTGAACATATAACAATAATTGTAGATATTTATGAGGTGTAGTAAAATTTTTAAGTGCATAGAGTTTTCATAAGACATTGTTCTCCTGAAATAATTCATACACTATAAGCATATAGATTCTCTCGTGTATGTAGACACACACATCCTCACTCCCCCTCACACACACCACAGGCTTACAAAACTAGTTGATCATGAGTTTTGTTATTGAGGTATAATTTGTATGTAAGAAAATTAGAAAATGTTTTAATCTGAATTTAGATAATGAAACATAACATCAAAATTCAGAGATGCAGTTAAAATAGTACTTAAGGGAAATATATAGCTTCAAATGAATATATTGGAAAGAAGAAAGGCTTAACAATCAATGATTTAAGTTTCTCCCTTAGGAATCTAGAAAAAGATGAACAAATTAACCCAAAGTAAGTAGAAGAAAGGAAGCAATAAATTAAGAGTGGAGATCAGTGAAAAGGAATGCAAACAACAGAGAAAATTAACTAAGCTAAAAGTTGGTTTCTAAAATCAGCAAAATTTATTCAATCTCTAGCAAGGCTATTCAAGAAAAAAGAGAGAAATGCAAATACTAACATCTGGAGGAAAGAAGATATCAATCCAGATCCTACAACCTAAAAAGAATAAAGAAATGTTATGAATAAGTTGTTGTTGTTAGGTGCCCTTGAGTCAGTATCTGACTCATAGCAACCCTACGAACAACAGATGAAACACTATTGTTGTGCTTCCCTGCTGTTCACAGGGTTTTCAGTGTTTTTTGTTTTTTGGGAATGGGTTGCTGGGTCCTTCTCCCAAGCCTACAGCACCTGGTGTCCCCAGGCAGTCTCCCATCCAAGTACTAACCAGGCCCGACCCTGCTTAGCTTCTGAGATCTAACGGGATTGGGTGCCACAGTGGTACAACTGCAGGGTATGAATAAGTATCTGGCATTAAATTCAACAACTTAAATGAAATGGCTAATTTCTTGAAAATGCAATTTTTTAAAACTGATAATATTAATAGTAGAAAATATTAATAGCTTTAGGAATTTTAAATTTATTAACAAAAATTACCTTGCAAGGCAGACTATAAATATATGTAATTTTGCTGGTAAATTCTGTCAAAGAATTAAGGAAATAATAATAATATTATTATGCAAAATCTTCTAGAAAATTAAAGAGGAAGCTGGGTGTGGTGGTGCACCTGTAATCACAGTGACTCAGGAGGCAGAGGCAGGAGGATTGCAAGTTTGAGGCCAGAGGCAGCCTGCATAACTTAGCAGGACCCTGTCTCAAAATAAAAAAAAAAGGCTGGGTGTGCTGTTCTGTTCAATGGTAAAGTGTTTGCAAAGCATTTACAAATCCCTGGGTTCAGCTCCCCCGTACCACAAAAGAAAAGAAAAAGAAAACTGAAAACAAAGAAATACTCTGATTAATTTTAAGAGGTCAGAATAACCCTGACACCACAGCTAGGTGATAACGTTGTTGTTGTTAGGTCAAGTAGGTGCCAGGCTCATATCAGCCCTATGTTCAACAGACAAAACACTATTGTCATGCTTCTCTGCTATTTGTAGGGTTTTCAATGGCTAATTGTTGTTTGGAGTGGGTTGTTGGGTCCTTCTCCCAAGCCTATAGCACCTGGTGTTTCTAGGAGGTCTCCTATCCAAGTACTAACCATGTCTGACCCAGCATAGCTACCAAGATCTGATCAGATCAAAAGTCACTGTGGTATGGTTGCAGGCAGGTAACGACATTACAGGGGAATAAAAAAACAAACTATGAATGTATACCCTGCATAAACATAAACAAAATCCTTTTGAAATTAGCAAGTCTAGTTCAGCAATATATTAATAATATAATGCATCATGTCCAAGTGTGATTTTTCCTAGGAATGAAAAGTTAATTTAACATTCAAAGATCAAACAATATAACTTATCATTTTAAAGGGCTAAAAATTAACTACTGTGAATAGTGCTGCAATGAATATAGGAGTGCAGCTATCTCTTCAAGCCCCTGATTGCAATTCTTTTGAATACATACTCAGAAACAGGATTGCTAAATCATATGGTAGTTCTAATTTTGCATTTTAAAAAATCCATAGCAGCTGCAATATTTTATATTCCCACCAACAATGTATAAGAGTTCTAGTTTCTCCACATCCTCACCAACTCTTATTTGTTGTTTTATTGTTGTTTGCTAGTTTAAAAAGTTGCCAGCCTAACAGTTGTGAATGTATGTATCATTGTGCTTTTGATTTTAATATTCCTGATGATTAATACTGTTGAGCACATTTTCACATTCTTTTGGCTATTTGTATGTTTTCTTTAGAGAAATATCTATTCAAGTCCTTTGCCCATTTTTAAATCTGGTAATTTGGGGGTTTTTGTTTGTTTTTTGCTATTAAGTTTTAGAAGTTCTTTATATATTTTGGATATTAAGCCCTTATCTATTTAAATTATTTTAGAAAAATTGTAGCTTTACTGGAATTCTCAGTTTCAGCCTATAACTCCAAATATGTTTTGTTCTGGTTTTAGGAGAACAGGGTCTTGCTCTGTTGCCCAGACTTGCCTTGAACTCTTGTGTTCAGCCTTCGGAGTGTCTGGGAGCTGGGGCTGCAGCTATATTCCACCATGCCTGGCTAATACTTCCATGAAGGTTTGAGATGGGAATTCAGGCTTTTTAAAAAATAAAAAGAATGCCACATTAGATGTTTACTTGAGTAGAATGGAAAATGTGGCAGCTAAGGAAAAAACATATAATATATAGGAGAAAATATCTACAAAACAGTGGATTTCTAACATTTTGTCAACCACTATCTTTTCATGAGGCAGTTTATGTCTGAGAACCCAGACTTGTGGCCTACTAGGTAAAATCTGGGTTTTTAGGTTGATGATTTTCTGAATATTTCTTCAGCCAGATGGTTCTGCAGGCTGGGTGCCATCTGACCAGACAATGTTTAGTTAGATTGTTTAATTCTGTGTTTATTAAAGCTTTCTCTTTCTGGCAACATATTACGCCTTTTTAAAGCATTCCCTTGGCAAACTGCTGAGTTTGGGGATTTTTTTTTTTTAAGTATATCACTAGGCTGCTAGAGATCACAACTTCCTCTCTTAAAATCTAGAATGGTAAGAAATAGGGTTTTCTTAGCTTTGCCCCTCATGGTATCCCTACCGCAGCTGCTTTTGATTTTTAAATCTGATCTTGAATCTTTGCAATATTGAGAGGCATTTGCCATAATAATCATTAACAATCTTGTGATTAGTGATTGATTCCTGGATCTTCTTATTGATTTATCTTGAGTGAGTACCAATAAATTGTACTTGACAGTTGGTAAACATGTCAGGATCCTATTTTTAGAAAGCATGCTTGGAATAACTTCAGAAGATAGCAGTCAAGGTTGCTGATAGAAACTTGTGAGATTTTGTGATCCCATGCAGCTACTGAAGCAAATGGAAGACAGAGAAGATGGAGCTCTAAGCCTGTCTCCAAAGTGAACATTAGAACATTAAATAATATTCCCATACCCCCAACCCCACCTAACATACCAGCAATGTCCACAATGGATGGCATTGGTTGAGGTGAATAAAGTGTCAGAGGTATAGGAGGAATCCGTGACCATTATTTCCAGTTCATGGGTGGTTGGCCTCTGGGGTCTGTGTTTTCCTGTGAGCTCTGATCATTTTTTTTTACTGGATGTAAATTACTTTAGAATTCTTGGCATGACCCTTCCCCAACCCCTGCCATGTCTACCACTCATGGATCAGATACATGTTTCAGAAATGGCCTGAGTTTAAAAGATGATGTCAGATCCTGTGGACTATGTCAAATGTTGCACCCATGCTTCTCAGGCAGAGATGGGTGCTTGGGACCAACCACAAAACTGAATACCAAAGGAATCAAAGGCAAATACAACATGTTTTATTTCTGGTTTGTGCTCTCTGCCTCTGCCCCTCCCCGCCACCTACTCCCAGCACCTCCAACACTCTTGCTGCCATCACTACTAGTGAAGGGACTCTTTAAAGTTTTTACACAATAGTGGCTGATTATCAAGATTACTGTCCAATCATATTTAAGTTACAGGGGATTATGTTATAGGAAACAGTAACATTATACACATGTATCAGTCCATGTCTCATTATCTCAGCCTGTTTACTATTTGAGCCACCTAGCTTAACAGACTTCTATATCAACCAGGAGAAAAATCAGAAGCATTTAAGATGAAGGTAATGGAAGCTACTCCCAGGTGCTTCTATGTAACTAGCAAGGGCCTGTAGCTGTATAATTTCTTAGTCCCAGAGCATCTCTGACTCTTGACCCCTGCTAAGTGGCTGAAGTAAGGAGTCTGGAAATGCTGGCTCCCATTTCAGATTAAGGCTGTCCTAACAATATTCTCTGATGCTGATAACCTACACTTCCTGCACATTACTCATGAAAGTGAGCACAAAGATGTCCTTCAGTTTTTTTGGGGTGTGTGTGTGTGTGTGTGTGTGTGTGTGTGTGTGTGTGTTGTTAGGAAAATAATGTGTGTGTCAGGTAAGCAAGCTGTAGGCTGTCGATTATTCTGAAGTCCCTTGAATTGAATGTTTGCTTGTCTGACCCCTCTCTTGTACATGTGTTAGAATACTCCTCTGTATTTTTAGACAATTATGCATATGGGTTATGTTTCAAGAAATTTTAGAATGCTTCGTTGAAGGTGCTATTTGTTTCTACTGTGTTGATTTCAGAACACCTGTCAACCTAGAATTGCTTTTCTTCAAAATTCTTAACAGTGAATATCAAGTTACAGTTACCATGTTTATTAAACCAAAAATATATTGACAGGATTTAACTGTAAGAAATTCTGCTTGAATTTTGATTTGTGGTATCTTGGTAACTTTTTGAAAGAATATTGGTCATAGGCATAGTAAACATTCCAGTATTTGTTAATTTGAATTTGCTCTATAGTTGACCTTAAGTTTCATCTAGTCTAGCTTGTTGTACTGTAGGGGTGATGCTGAAAGCTATGCCACCTGTATTTCAGACACTAGAGGGACCACCCATGGTGGACAGATTTCAGCTGAGTTTCCAGACCAAGACAGACTAGGGAGAAGGACCCAGAAGGCCATTCCCAAAATAGTTATTTAAAACCCTCTGAATAGCAGACAATCACTGTCAAATATAGTGACAGGGAATGAACCCCCCCAGGCTGGAAAGCATTTAAAAGATGACTAGGGAAAAGTTGTTTCCTCAAAGTATAGTCAACCTTAATGACTGGAATAGAGGAAAGTCCCTGGGATCTCCACTTGCTGATGTAGCATGACTCAAAATGGGAAGAAACATAGCGACTGCAATCATGGACTCAAACATAAAAAGACTGTATGCACAGCACAGTGTTGGATAGTGTTTCATTCTGTTGTATATAGGGTTGCTATGAGTCAAACTTGACTTGATGTCACTTAACAACAACAAGGCACTTTTGGATTTGTTTGCTTGTGATGGTGGTGGTTGTGATTATTTTAATGTCATTCCTGTCATCTGGCCAAGGTATATATATATATATATGTATACGTATATATGTATATATATATATATATATATATCTTGTGTAAGTATTTGCTCTTAGGAACACTTAAGTGCTTTATAGTATTAAAAAATAGTGTATAGGGATTGGTATAAATATAACAGTAAAGAGTATGAGTCCTAGAATCTAAGTTCCTGGGTCCAACTACTGCTTCCCTTATTACTAGGTGTGTCCTTGGTCAAGCTACTTAATCTTTGGTTTCTTCATTGTTAAATGGGGATATTGAGAATATCTACTTTATAGGCCTGTGGTAAAGATGAAATGAAGTGATCCACTTAATGCAGGGCCGGGCACACAGTAAATGTTCAAAAAGTTTTTATCTTCTCATCTGTTTACATTCTCACAGCCCTCAGAATTGCTGCCTGCCCCTCTGCTTAATTCTCTCTTGTTTGGTTACTGAATTTATGTGGAGGAAGTCCTAAGTGAGGCACAAAATCTTAGGCTTTTTGGAAGATGCCTCCTTTTTATAGGGATACTTTTTTCACTTATAGCAACCAAATTTATGTCCAGGCAAAGTTGAAGATACAAGACTTAGGAATTTAATTTCATTCTTTCATGTGTCTTTTTAAAATGTATTTTGCACAGTATTAAACTCCACACCTTTTCAGACTCCCCCCCCCCACTTCTCTTAATATATCTCCTCCATGATAATACCAGCAAAGCAAGGAAAGAATCAAGACCATTTTCTTGCCCTTTGATTTAATCTGAACCTTTTGACCCCAATGTATACAGCAACATGTTTCATCTTCTACAGGAGCTGCTAATGAAAATCAAGTGTTACAAGACATTGTTCTTATCACCAGGAAGGTTTATTAGTCAGAGCCTTCTCAGAGGGAGATGGGATTATTGTACAAAGCAGGATATTTATTGGATAAAATGCCTTGTAGGTCAGTTTCTATGAATTTTTCCCCAAGAGGCCTGGGAATTATCCCAAAAATGAACAAAAAATTCTTTGGACTCGAAAAGTAATTTTGAGTAGAAATTGACTGGAGGGTAGTTAGTTCTGTGTAGGTTTTCTGCCCTTTGATCATTTGGAACATTACAAGAGATAATGGTATCACAAGAGGGAGGGAGCAGGTAGAAAAGCAAAGATAAAAATACAATCACTGAAGATGTGTCTACCATATCCTACAGAGCTGTGTGTGTTCTTTCTGTATCTATACACCTGCTATTTTGTAGTTTTATTTGGCACTCACATCCAGGTCTTAGCAGCTTTAGAATCCTAAAAGATTTTTCAGATTTTATCACTTGGTAATGTTTAAAATATCAGTTACAAAATAACATGCTTGCTCTGATTAACATATACTAATAAATTCTTTAACAGAATTTTCAGAAACACAGAAAACACTGCCATATTAGAGGCAGTATTGAAATCTATGGCTATTATTTTGAATTCGAGTCTTGACTCCAACTTTTTATAACCTTTACTCATTTATACATCTTTTTCTCTAGCTTTTTATATGATTGAATAACAAATTATATTCAGTTTGCATCTCAGACTTTATATAGTATGTGGGGACTTGGCTATATTCTTGGGATAGACTAGGCTCTTTCAAATCTCTGATGGTAAATTACTTTAATCTGTAGTAAACAAAAAGTCATTACTATCCTTCCCCAGTGGTTGTTGAGAGTCACTTTCTAAATACTGAATTTTATTTCATTATTATTAGTAGTAGTAGTAGTAACTTTTTAGTGTACAACATAATGGGATTCATTATGACATTTCTATACATGCATGCCATTGTACATTGCTCATGTTCACCTACCTCTTTACCCTCTCATGACTTCCCTACCTCTCATCCCCTTCGTCCCCACCAATGATCCCCCTCCTACTTCCATGTCTTGTTTGTATATATGTGTATATATATATATATATATATATATATATATATATATATATATACCTATATCTGTCTATTTATATATTTATGTATCACATATCTCCCGATTTTGCCTTCAGGGCAAATATTTCCCTTCCTTTCCCCCATTACCTTTTCTTGTGGCCACCTCCCCCTTCTCTTTAGTCCTTTATCTCAGTAGTGTTCTAATAGGTCAACCAAACATTTATGAATGCAAATTATTGAAATTGAAGAGTGAGTTGAAGAGTTACAAGTTTCTTACCTTTGAGAAAGTTGTCATCTTAGTGGTGATACAAGTCAAAAAGCCACTTATGTTCTTTATAAGTTGATGCTACCAATGGCCTTTAAATCTTCAAATGCAGTGGTATTTTCTTTGGTTTTGTTTTTGCTCTTTATTTTGATGTGTTTTAAGCTCTCTGTTGTGTTTAGCACCAGTGACTGTTCCTCATTCTGGGAACCCCAGGCTAGTACTTACCTGTTTTACTTTTCTGACCTCTGTGTTCCCACAAAAGAAGTTTCACTAGGGTTCACATATTAGGCACTTAGATGTTTCCTATTTTCTTTGTGACATTTTGGTTTTTTATCAAACTGCTTCAAAAATGTTACCTTATATGTTGTATATCTTTGTATTTTTTCATTTTTTATTTACACATTAGTGGAATACATGGTAGTAAGGCATTTGATATATCTATTATGTAACTATTACATCAATTTTGCTTACATATCCATCATCTTACATATTTTACAGAACAGGATAAATGAAAGAAGAAAAGAAAAAATAGGAATTTTAATTAACATATAGTGACAGTTGTATGCAACCATGGGCTATGCTATACCTTCGTTTTTTCTTCCCGTTTTCATTTTTTTCATATATTCATATATTTGCATCATGTATTTTATGTTTTTCTTCTCTCTCTTTACCCCCTACATTGTTCTCCCTCCCTTTCTCCCCCACCTTCTCCAACAACCACCCCCAACCCATAGGTTCCCAACCCCTTCCTACTGAGTCAACTTGTATTTTCCATTCTTAGATAAGTACGATGTATCTTCCAATTTGATACATGGAAACATCGATTTATTGAAAGTAAATTGTCAGGATATACATACTTTATTAAGTTGGACTAAAAAGTGCTATTTTTGTAGGTCAAAAGTGACCAAATATTGATAATTTCCTCTTTTTCTCTTATGTCCTTATTAGCTTTCTCTACTCCTATGTAAGAAATCCATCTTTTATTGTATAAATAGAAATATGGCTTACCTGTAGACTTCCAAATACATTTTAAAGAAAAAGAATCTCATTTTTTAACTATGTTGATGTGTTTTCAGGTTATGTTTTCCTGCTTAGGTTGTGTATTTAACTTCCATTATCACTGATGTCAATTCATTGGAATCAGATCCCATTGGTAGATGCTTTTGTCTTCACTTAAGGAGTAGTGACTAGGGGAAAGAATGGGGAAATCCCTTTCCTTCTTTTGCTTTTCTTCAGTGTATCATTTATTCATTCCTATCTGCAGTGCCAGAGTTAGAAATAATTATAGCCAAATTTTAAGGCCTCACCCAGAAGCAGGTTCCTCTTACTCCTTGGCAGGCACAGACAGTGCTTTATATAATAACTCTATAATTACCCAGTTCTGGTAAATACATATTATTTAGCCAATACTGCAAAATGGCTCCTTCAGAGCCATTACATTGCAGTTCATCAAGTAAATAGTGATTTAGCCATTTCATTGAAAAATGTGTGTTATTTCCTTGATAGCCTGTCAATCCACAGCATTCATCTAATTCCCTATCCCCCTTTATGAATATTTTGAAACCCCTTTTTGAAAACAATTACTGTATGTATGAAAATTGTTCAGTGCTCTATTTCAATATAAAAACCAGTTAGTGTGATGGTTTTTATAGATATTTCTATTATGAACAACCTCTCAGTGTTAGATATAACAAGACAGTACCCAAACTATTAACTTGAATTGCTTTGATAAAAATGGAAATACTTGATTGCCTTTAAAGAATAGAAAGAAATGATTTTATGTTTATACCCTGGCAATATTTTCTCTGGATAATCTCAGTCTGGGATAATTTAATGACATAATTGTAAAACCCATTTAAGAAGATATGCTGTAATGTCTATAGGTGCTGTCTGAAAACACATGTTTACCTGTGAGACAGTGCTTCAATACTAAGGTGCTTCAGTACTCATAGAGTTAGTCTCATAAACAAATGGGCCTTTTTGGTTAAATTAAGATGATGTCTTCACTACTTATCTTTCAGAAAGATTCATTTCCTTTGGGATCATATTACAATGTGGGTGGTTGTTATAT
Source organism: Pedetes capensis (assembly GCA_007922755.1). Classification (NCBI taxonomy): domain Eukaryota; kingdom Metazoa; phylum Chordata; class Mammalia; order Rodentia; family Pedetidae; genus Pedetes; species Pedetes capensis. The sequence goes on from VMDO01018730.1 coordinate 27,462, forward strand.
CCATTCCTCTGACAGACAATCACTAAGAAGTATACTTAAAGACAGAATTCCATGGAGATAATGATGAGAAATCTGTGCTTATTTGGTTTTGTAGTGATGCAGCGTGTAAGGATTTCTAATAAAGCAGTGCATTAGGATGTAGATGGAGTCCCTACCCTCTGTAATGATTTTTTTTCCTGAAAAACAAAAATAGCTATCTTGCTACACAGTGTTGCTGGGCCTTGCTGGAAAATGTCATGCTGTTTCTTATTTCTTCTCCTGATGGTGTGATATGTATTAAGAGCAGGTGTAACTATCTAAATATATTAAGCAAATCTCTGTAGGGCACAGACGTGGGAGATTAGAATGGAATCACACAAAACTTCAAATGGAATCTCACAAACTACGTCAGGCCCTTGCTGAATTTAATAACTCTTTGAGGACAGAACAGAAAATAAAATCTGTACTGCTTCACATATATGAACTAACAGTGGCTTATATTGTATCTTTTTAGGCCTGAGGGAGAAAGTTTGCCATAATCCATTTACATCGCCAAGATAATTCTTGCAGTCCATTTTGCTAATCCATGTGCAATTCAATCAGTGCAGAAAACTGTGTTGGAGAACAAAAGGCATTTCTCCATGGTGCTTTCCCATTATCCTTTGTGGTGATGATGGCCTCAAACTCTGTCTTCTCTCTTTCTAGCTGGTGCCTTAGGCTATTTTCCCTAAAAATGCTGAAATGGTAGTAAAGTTTCTTGGATGACCACTTGTCTGATAATCAGAGACGTCTGCCTGAATTTCCTGTTTGTTGACACATCAGGAGCTACCTCCCTCATAGTTCAAGGAAAAGGGCCGGAAGAAAACCGCCTCATGATATACACTTTGTGGCAATTCATTTTCTTTGCTTTTTTATCCCTCAGAAACATCTGTAGTCTTTTGAGTTTTCCTGAAGACTCTCAGGAAAAAGAATTTCATAAAATCATCAAAGAAAACTTGGAGAGAAGGCAGGAGAGCTGGGCATGGTGGCACATGCTTATAATCCTAACAACTCAGGAGGCTGAGGCAGGAGGATAGCAGTTCGAGACCGGAGGCAGCCTTTGTAATTTAGCAAGACCCTGCAAAGTATGTGTGAGGCCCTGGGTTCAACTCCCAAGTATTGGCAAGTGAGAGGGGAGAAAAAAGACTTGGGAGAGCAGGTAGAAGAAAGAGAAAAAAATTGTTTTGGTTATAGAGCTTGACATTAAAATTTCCATTCTTAGCATTAAACGATCCTTCTTAACTTCTGGATTGTAAATAATGCCTTTAAAAAGTAGTCATAACAAATGAAGTTACTTTCTGAATGGAAATAGAAAGAATTACCATCTGCCTTGTTTGTCTTCATAACTGACCTGTGACTGTCCTTTCCCCATTCTACAGGAAGCTTTTTCTCTCTGCCTGAAAAGGCTTCACTAAAGAGACAAAGCAGAATGGAAAAGAATGGAAATGGTTCCTATAAACCCTGCTCTCTCTCTTCCCCTCACTCCTCCCTGAAGGGTCCTCAGATGTGGGAAGATTATGGGGGACTAGAGCCCTGAGTACAGAGGGACAACAGCCCCACTAAAAATCAAGTGGGACTAGGATCACAGAGAAGTGAAAATAGAAGTGGAACTACAGATTTAAACATCTTTCCAAGGTGATATAATAAGAATGTGGTAGCTGGTACATTTTCTCATGAAGAATATTGGAGAGGGTATTGACAGAAAAGAGGGGACACTGCAAATTAAACAGATTACTGTGTTTAAAATATCTTTATGGTGATAAGCTGAGTAGGTTAGAAAGTTCACTTGGCTGCCATGTTCAAGGTTAAGACACTGTAGGGACTGAAATCAGTAAGGTAAGCCAATCAATTACAAAATGTTTAAGCATACCTAGTCTGTAAAGCCTAGATATATTGAAGGAGGAGGAATGCTATGATACTAGTATGAACAGGTTTTATTATTTATTTTCTTTTTCTGTTTCTTTTCTAGTATAATAGCTTTTTCTGACTCTAGAAGTGATTTTTTTTTTTTTTTTTTTTTGCCGTCAGGTCGGTATCCAACTCATAGCGATCCTCATAGGGTTTTCAATGGCTGACTGTTTCAGGATTGCCTTGGGAGTGGATTGCCAGGTCCTTCTCCCATTTTTGCGGTGCTGGGAATTGAACTCGGAACCTCAGAGACTACAGCGCAGCGCTCTACCAACTGAGCTAAATCCCAGCCTCGCTAAAAGTGATATGTACAAAAAATTAAACAATATGGAAAAAAGCATAAAGAAAGTAAAAATTGGTACTGTTTGGGGGGCACATGTGTCCAAGGTGGGGTGTTACCGAAGCACCAAGGAAGAGATCTGGGAACCTGGCAGTAAACCTCTATCCTGGGTCATGTTTATAAAAGAATTTAGGAACAGAACCAGAAGGGAACTTAGAAGATGGTTTATTTAGAGTTGGAAAATAAAAGAGTACCCCTGAGTGCCAGGGCAGGTAGGCTAAGGACTTAGGCTGGAACAAAGAGAGTAGAGATGGAAAGACTGAAAGATATACTTTCTAAAACAGAAATCAGAAAGTGGGCAGAACCAACAGTGAAGCATTGTGAACAGCTGCCCTTTTACTTCTGAGTTAGAGGTCAGGAAGCATGTAGGTTGAGCAATGAGGCTGCAGGCACCTCTGAACATCTGCAGGCATCTAGACACTGCAGACACTGCCTGTAGCTGAACACTGCATTCATTTGGGTGCTGCTGAGAGCTGTGGAATTCTTCATACTGTGGACACTACATATGTCTGGACGTTGTAAATACCTCTGGACACTGCAAATACCTCTGGACACTGCATTGAGGGTTTGGGGTTTTTAAGTCCCTATTTCATTAAGGGGCCTGATTAGTACTTGGATGGGACAATGCCTGGGAACACCAGGTGCTATAGGCTTGAGAAACAGACCCCACAATCCATTCCCTGCAAATAGTCAGCCATTGAAAACCCAATGAATAGCAGAGAAGCTCTGACTTAGTGGCGAGTATAGCACAGTGTTGGGTAGTATTTCATCTGTTGTACATAGGGTTGCTATGAGTCAGACCTGACTTGACGGCACCTAACAACAACAATTACACTAAGGGGACAGATATTCCTCCCCTCTTTTTGATCTTCTCTTCAGATATGTCATATTTTTCTTACCCTTTGTCTTAGGCTGGCCTTCCTAGCCTGTACCATAGGTTTTCCTGCTTATCACAGGAGTCCTGCCTCAAATGAGAATGGGGTTGCAGCTCAATGTAGAGCACTTGCCTAGCATCCATGAGGCCATGGGTTCAACCCCCAGGACTGCAAAGAGGGAGAGAGAGAGAAAGAGAGAGAGTGAGTGAGTCTATATGTATCTGTGTCTGTGTGTCTTCTAGCCTGGACATGGAGACACCTAGGGCCTTTATATTAACAATGAGTTCTGGTTATTGACCAGGCCACTTGTAAGAGGTGCTACTGGCTACAGATTAGACCAGTTGCAAGAAGGTATTATATACCAATAATCCTTCTGTTTTCAAAGATTATTGTCTAACAAGTACTGACTATCAGATCAAGACGTTTGTCTCAGAGGCAGCTCACATTGATATTCATGTCTCTAAACATGACTGCGAAGCAGATGGCTACAAAGGCCCCTGTATTCCCTTTATTCCTGTCTAGCATCCCCTGTAGGTAATAATCTTACCACACATAGATAATAACTTATGGACATTTTGGTAAAAATAATTTTCCCTATGCCTGACAATATTTTAGAGCATACGTTCTACTTTTAAAATTTTTTATTGTATTGATAAAAATGACATGCTCATGATTTAAACTTCTCAAATAATATAGTCAAGTACAAATGAAGAAAGTAAAAATTTCCCTGAAACTATCACCCTGAAATAGCCACTGCTCACATTTTGGTGTTCTTTCTTAGATTCTGCTCTATGTGTTGCTATTGTTGTTAGTCAGTGTCCTACTTATAGTGACCCTACGTACAACAGGCAAAACACTATTGTCAGTGCTTCTCTGCTATTCATAGAATATTCAATGGCTGATTGTTTCTTGGGAGTGGGCCACTGAGTCCTTCTCCCAAGCCTACAGCACCTGGTATTCCCAGGCAGTCTCCCATCCAAGTACTATCCTGACTCTGCTTATCTTCCAAGATCTGATGGGATCAGAAGCCATCATGGTATGGCTTGTAGTTGTTAGGTGCCATCAAGTCATGTCCAACTCATAGTGACCCAGCAACCCTCATAGGGTTTTTAATGGCTTATTGTTTCAGGATAGCCTCAGAAGTAGATTGCCACATCTTCCTCCCATTTTTGCAGTGCTGGGAATCAAACCCAGGACCTCAGAGATGGCAGAGCATCACTCTACCAACTGAGCTAAATCCCAGCCCCTCTTTATGTATGCACAGTACATATTTGTGTGACTTTCACATGAATGAGGTCTGCTCATTCACAGATACATCTATAAATATCAGGTATCAGTCTTAATGACTACACTGTATCTCAATCTGTGGGTGAATTTTATTTTGTTGTTGTTGTTAGGTGTCATTCAGTCAGATCCAACTTGTAGCAACTCTACGTACAAAAGAAAGAAACACTCCTTGATTCTCTGCTATTCATAGGGTTTTTAATGGCTGATTGTTTCTGGATTGTTTTGGGAGTGAGTTGCCAGTCCTCCCATTTCTTGCTGGGTTGGGGATCAAACCCAAGGCCTCAGAGTGTGTAGAGGAGCACTATGCCAACTGAGCTAAACTCCAGCTCAACTTTTTTACCATTGCTTTATTGAGGGTCACTTAAGGTATTTACAAGCTTGATGCTATTGGACAGTCAGCATCCTTGTACCTTAAACTGCGGTTCATTTATTCAACTTATTTCCTGAAATGGAGTTTCTAGGCCAAAGGGCCCATTTTAAAGGCACCTTATGCCTAATGACAAGCTGGTGTTGTAATGCTTTAATTTACATTTTGTGTTTAGCATAATTTGCCCTTTCATATGTTAATCAGCCATTCCTATCACTTTTCTTCATTGATATTTCTTTTTGGTTTATAGATTCTTTATACAGTAGATATTAACCCTATGTCTTGCATGTATTTCGAATATTTTTAGTTCGTAATTTGTCCTTAAAACTTATTTAATAGTGCATTGATTGTGGTCTAATGGTTGATCTGTGTATTATGTAAAAGAAAATTATATTCAAGATCATTTGGGTAATTTGTTGAGATCATATGTACACCTAGCCCAAGTTCTTCACATAGAGTTAGCTCAGTGTTTGTTTTCTTCCCTACCATCTTGCATAAATGCTTCTGCCCCACTTTAATGAAAAGACATGAGGGACTTAATTGCCTCACTGATTCTTTAATTCCAATACTACAATTTATATCATAAAGTATTTGGAAATACATTCTTTTTCTTCATGGTCTAGTCTACAGCATATGAATGCCAAATGGAAAAGCAAGCAATATAGATACTTGTTCCTTTCATCATCTCTTATTAGCTGTGATCAATAAACTGGCCTCCTCATCATGCCTCTGTCATTTTGCCTGAAAGCCTCCTCAATGTTTTTCCTTTAGAGATTCACTTAATCTTGGTACATAAACTAGGTGTGGATTACAACATTTCACTTCATCACCAGTATCAACATTGATTTATAGGCAGCTCTGTTCACCAAAAATGGATCTTGTGATTTTTAAAATGCATGTTAATTAGCATTTTGCTTCTAATGAGTTATTGGTTGATGAGGCAAATTACTTGAGCCATGAAATGTTTGTCTCAGGTCTATAATGTGCAAATTAGTTTCACAACTAATTGAAAAGTTTCTGGTCCTAAGATTGGACAATGTATATATTGTTATGTACAAAAAAACAAACAAATAACAACAACAAAATGTCCAGAATCTGTAACATTAATCATAAAAAAGAGGGCTGTAGCCTTTCAATTCTAGGACTGGGGATGTAGCACTCACCTAGCATGAATAAGACCCTGGGTTCAGTCCCCAGCACTGAAAAAAAAGTAGACTTTCAATTCTATTTATTTAATAGTTATTCCTCTGAAATTACTGAAAATTAGTAAAGACAATGACAAAGTATACTCCTTAAAGGATTGTAAGAAAATATTCAAAACATCAGAGTCATAAATCACTGCATGCAGTTATTCAGTGGTAATTATTTTATATTTTAAGTGTTCACAATGGAAGTTTGTTTAACTGAAAATGAGTTGGGCTTGCTTGCTTGCTTGCTTGCTTTTCTTTCCTCCTTTCTTTCTTTCTTTTTTTGTTTTCTATCCCAGCATAGAGCACCTGAGCACCAGAAATGTTCATTTTCTGTGTTTGTCAATGAGATCACAGAGTCAATTTTTACTAACTTCACTATATAGCTCTACATATATAAATGAAATTGTATACATTGTATAAATAATGAAAGAATAAATATGCATATACATTTAATTTTAGTTGTATTTATACAGTATGATGCTTTATGATTTTACAAAGTAAAAAATTAGGACTAGGTAACTAACTCAAAATAGAACTATTCAGATCGCCTTTAGAAGAATGTAGGTTTACCTCCAAGTTTGAAGAGTAGATGAGACAAATGCATACGTAGAAGATTACTAGCATAAAGATTTTTTAAAAAATGGTCTTTAAGAAAAGTGAAACAAGAAAGAGACACATTACATTAAGGAGACTAGCCAGTGGTTTCAAAATGCATTCCAATGTGTAAACACTGGTTAAGTGGGACAGGTTGTCAAAGACATGGTTAATAAAAAAGAAAAAGTGGAGGTAGATGTGGTAGTGCATGCCTGTAATCTCAGCGACTTGGGAGACAGAGCCAGGAGGATCATGAGTTTGAGGCCAGAGGCAGCCGACATAATTCAGGAGACCCTGACTCAAAATACAATAAAATAAAAAATGAGCGGAGGGTGTAGCCCAGTGGTAGAGCACTTGCAAAGTATTGCAAGGCCCTGGATTCAACCCCTAAATACTAAAGATTAATTAGTTAATTAAAATTAAAATTGCAACCATTTTTTATTTTAGCTTTAAATATTTTAAGATCATTTTCATCTTTTATGCCCAACTCATCTTTAAAGGGTCTTAAAATTTCTTCTGTTTTTAACTCTGGGTGCTGTTACTGGCCCAGTCTGCCTTCAGTCGTACTGTGCTCTACTAGTTCCCAGCACCCTCACACTATATTTCTTACATCCCATTGTCACTTAGCTTTCCATTGGGTTCTGCTGGTGAGAAGCATGATTGGGAGATTGGGAGACAAGGAGATAGGACGTACCCAGTTTCTGGTGAATTTCCAATAGTGCAATAATGTAAAAGTATTGTTGGCCTTAGCCAATGGGGAATGGTCTGGGCAGCAGAACTTTCAGGGGCAGGTTCTTGAACTACTTCTCAGCCAGCAGGCTGTGACATATAGCCAGAAATGTGCGGAAGCACACTGTGGCCTCAGGGTAGTACGTCTTTCCTTCAGCTAAGGATAATAGTGGCCTCTTACAGTTACTGATCTTTGAGTGACTTCCCTTGTTCTCAGGCTTTTTAAGCACTTATAACACCCCTGTTAAACCTGCAGCCCTAGCCCTATGGAATCCCATCCCGTCAGATCTTGGAAGCTAAGCAGGGTCAGGCCTGGTTAGTACTTGGATGGGAGATCGTCTGGGAACACCAGGTGCTGTAGGCTTGGGAGAAAGACCCGGCAACCCACTCCCAAAAATCAATCTGCCATTGAAAACCCTATGAATAGCAGAGAAGCACTGACAATAGTGTTTGGCCTGTTGGAGTAGGGTCACTATGAGTTGGACACTGACTCGATGACAACACCACCACCCCTATTAAATCTCTTCTTTTTGAAAAACCTGGAGTAGTTCCTGTTTTCCAATGAGTTCCTAATTCAGTGTATTTAACTCTACATTTAAGTGCCACTCAATACGTAATAATATGTCTCAATCCCAGAATGTCCGTATACTCTGAATTTTACCTGAAGTAACAGAGTTGAACCCAAAATGAAATTAAATCCTTGGACATTGGACTTCATTCTGAATCTTCTTCAGAGAATCCAATTTAACAAGATAGAATAGACAGGAATTGGTCTGAGGAGGTCAAAATTCATGACACAATTTGGCACCATTGATTATCCAAAATTTAATATTCCGCTATGGAGGATGGGAGAGCAAGAATAGGGACCCAAGCGTCTTTATGCCTGGCTCTACTCTAATTTATTTTTGGCTGTGTCAGAATTCCCTCAAGCTAAAAGCCTGGAAAGCTGGCTGAAGGAGAAAGTTCTCTTAGGAACAAGTGCTAGCGAGGAAATAAGGAGCTAGAAGGCTTATTGTTTTGTTCCTGGATTAATAATAGGATCTAACCTTTTTTTTTTTTCTTCTTTTTGCAGTACTGGGGGTTAAACCCAGGGCCTCATGCTTGCATGCTTTCCAAGTGCTGTACCACTGAGCTCCACCCTCAGCCCATTTGTTTACCTTTTGAGACAGGGTCTCACTAAATTACACAGACTGCCCACCTCTGGTCTTGAACTTGTGATCCTCCTTCTTCTGCCTCCTGAGTCGCTGGGATTATAGGCATGCACCACCGCACCTGGCTGTAGGATCTAATCTTTGAGCAAAGTATATTCCTTTTTGCATATGATTTTCCAGAGTAATGTTAACCTTAATTTAAAGGGATCCATCTTTATTGCTTGAAATGTGTTTTGGGGAGACCTCCTAGAGGTTAGGAATATATGTATGTTGAAAGGCCGAACTTCAAAAGTTCATCATGTGACTATGTTTTTAGGCAATGCTTCTATTTTTTCCCTTCCTCAAGAGAACAGAAAATGTCAACACTGGAAACATGGAAATAAGTAAACTATATTACCATGCCTCAGACATTTGTGTATATGTATGCTACTACTATAAATATTTAGATAAACTGGGAATAATCTGCTCCTCCATTGCTAAAAAGTGACCATTGTATTTTCGAATTCTTCTGCATCTAGTTAAGTCCCCATTTTGGTGCCAGCCTTGTTCAGCCACAGCCATGACAATGTTTCTACCAGAACTCTCCAACTGAAACAAACTGGCCTTTATTTTGGTTTTTGTTGGACCAAGACTTTATGGAAAAGTAGATTTGGGTATTTGATCTAGCTATAATCCCTGCCTATGGATTAAAAGAGATCTTAGCTGGAGTTGAAATCTTTTGATGAGAATCAAATGAAACCATGTTGGGGAACTCCACATATTTCAACAACATAACATTTGTCCAGAATCAACACTTGTAGTAAGAGTTTTTGTTTTGGTTTCCATTTTTTTCTTTCTCAAAAACCATATTTCTGACTCTTTAATTCTCCTTCCTGCTACAACTGTGTGCCTCCTTCCAAAGTATTCATCACTGCCAGGAATAAACCCATTCTAATGATTGTTCAATAGTCAACTCCCTTATCAATGTCAATTTCTTCTTTAGCTAAACATTGTTGACCCTCTTTCCCAATGTGTTTTTATTCTTTTATTTGCATCTATGATGTTCAATAGTAGTGCCTGTAGTTGATCCTAAAGCAGGGCACAAGCAGTGACTGATTTTATTGTTCTCTAGTGCTGTCAATAATATCCAATTTAAAAAATGGGAGGAGAGCAGTCATTGCCCTACTTGTTTCACATGGTTGGTATGACAGTCAACCAGAGGCAGTATGAGATAATGAAAAGTTGTAAGGCTGCAGGATGCCAAAAAGTTTAGTTTAACTCATTGGCATGAGGTCTCCTAGAGTGTTAGTTTCTTCAACTCTAAGGCAGGAGTAATAACAATTCCTACTTATGTATTTCTCAACAATGTATTGAAGAGGAAAGTAGATATGGTATATAAATTTATTCACTACACTGTAAAGTTCTGTGAAGTGCATATTACACAAGTTTTTCTCTGTTTAGGAAAACAGTGGCAAATTGACTCTAGGGGATTAATTCATTTTATTATCTATGCATTAGACTATGGTACATGACAAATAGGCCATATTCTATTATTTGACAAACTGCATGTAAATGCATATCCAATTTAAGAATCTTTCTTGGGTTGATTTCTCCTCATCCAATCAAGAAATTAGATACATTTGGACAGGACCATGTTTGGGACTAGACAGATTGAAAGCATGGATTAGCAATAATTAAGTGTTTGTATAAGGCAAATTATTAACTTGAATATCAAGTCATTTTATTTCTTATCTCCTCCTCCCCTTCACCCTACTTGCTTCCTCCTTTCTCTTTCAAAATTGTTTTCTATGTCATTCAATGTATAGGCTGATCTATGATTTTCCTTACTTTCTGGAGTTTTTGCCTTCCTATGACATTAGTAGTGTTGGTTAGGTCTTTACCCAACACTAATCCAGAAAAATATATACCTGCTAGTGTGCAGTACACTCTAAATATTTTAAACAGAAAGACTTAAAATATAAAATTAGATGCTCACAAAATCCCTGAAAGCTAAAGGAGCAGAAATCATCTGGACCAGTAGTCTCCAACATTTGTAATTCCAGGGACAGGTTTTGTGAAAGACAAGTTTTCCATGGGCATGGGGCAGGGATAGTTTTGGGATAAGAGATGATGGGGAACTGCTGTAAATACAGATGAAGATTCTCTTACTCAGTTGCTGCTCTCCTCCCTCTGTGCATCCCAGTTCCTAACAGGCCATGGACTGGTACCAGTCCATGTCCCAGGAATTGGGGACCCCTGATTTGGACTTTTTATTTCAAGGATATCCCACCACTGCTGCAACCCAGAGGTGAGGAACCTGCTACTTTCCTCCCTTCCCTCTACCTGAGTTTGCTTGTACCCTTGAAGCTTACTAATGGAATGTGGAATCCAGTTACTGAGATAACTACCTATCTTTCCAGCCAAAACTTACATGAGAGTATTTCATTGGCAGGGTATATATCATCCAGAATCCTAGCTTCTGAGAGCTTAGAAATTGAGTTTTTAACTTCTCATCCTCTAGAAGAAGGGGATAAGCATGGAAACTACTGCCAATAGCCAGTATCTGCAGCTGAGCAGGGTAGCTGGCTTATATTGCCATATCATCATAAAGTTTTCACAAAGGGAGAGAATAAGCTGAGTGCCATTGTACACACCTGTAATCTCAGCAACATGGAAGGCTGAGGCAGGAGGATTGCAAGTTCAGGGCCAGTGGCAGCCTGTGCAACTTAGTGAGATCCTGTCTCAAGATAAAAAGTAAAAAACAAACAAACAAATAAATAAAAGGCTGGGGGTGCAATTCAGTGGTAGAACACTTGCCTACCATGTGTGAGGCCCTGAGTTCAACTCCCCAGTACTGAAAAAATAAAAGGAGAAAATAATTGCTTTGGGATATAGCAAACCATGAAAATGGATGCATCATGTGCTCCATTGTGAGTGGGAGCAAGAACATGAGGATCTGTTCTCAGACTGAGAGTCTTATAGACATGTTTCAACATGGAGCAGTTTCCATGGAGAATGATAAATTTCTCAGAGTATGAAGGACGTGTGGAAATATTTCCTATCTTTAACCCTTGTGCTTCCTGGAGAGGAGAGCTTTGATTCACCCAGCAATATTGTTACTCATTCCATAGGAGGCTCTAGTTTAACAGCTCACATTAACCTTTGCCCTGTGGACATATGGGTGGCTTGATCCCGCCCATATCACTGAAGTAAATAAATAGAATGCCAACAGCTTCGGGCCCCACTGATTTATTTGAAATGGCTGCTATAAACTATTGCAAGGGCTGTCTAAAAACAGAAAAGCATTGTCATGAATGGGGGGAAATGCAAACTTTTGTTCTATTCCCAGCTCATTGGCAGTGCATTTTGTTTAAGTAGTAAGAGGATAGGATCTTTTTAACTCCTTCCCATATTTTGTGTAAATGCCCCCTAAAATCAGTGTATCTTATTGTGAGCTCTGAAGCACTCATCAGGAACTGATTTTGCAACTACTTCCTGGTAGGTATTAATTGGGAGTGTCAAATTGGACTTTATTTCTGATTTTCTTCTCAGTGAAAGTCTCCTAAAACAAGTAGTCTATTAAATGATTCTTAATATCATTTACCAGATTTAGCTAAATCATAAAACTTGTCAGTCTACTCCAATTGGTGGCACATGACTGAGGTAGCCAATGGAAATTTTGAATTTCTCATTAGTTTTCCTGCTTACACCATTCAAAAAAGATTTTTTTATTTTTATTTTATTTTATTTTATTTATTTATTATTTATTTATTTATTTATTATTTTTTTTGTCATACTGGGGGATTAACTCAGGACCTCACACATACTAAGCAAGAGTATCACTGAGCTGCACTCCCAATCCCTCTTTTATTTTTTTCTTGAGACAGGGTTTTGCTAAGCTATGCAGGCTGCCTCTGGCCTTGTACTTGCAATCCTCCTGCCTCAGCCTCCCAAATCTCTGTGATTACAGGTATGCACCATTCAAATTTACTGCTTGGGGATTCATGGTGGTTTGCCTTTCTAAATTATCATTAGCAGTGATAGAACTTGGTTTCCTAAAACGAACATTAAATTTTGTTTCTATTTTTCTACAAGTCCATGAAAAATGGCTACCAAAGAAACTTGAATTGACTTGAATCCATGTAGCACTTTATATGTTAGTTGGACAAAGGTGATATCTCTTAACTTCCAGAGCATGTTGTTGTTGTTGTTGTTGTTGTTGTTGTTGTTAGGTGCCATCCAGTTGGTATCTGACTCATAGCGACTCTACATACAGCAGGCGAAACACTATTGTCAGTGCTTCTCTGCTATTCATACGGGTTTCAATGGCTGATTGTTTTTTGGGAGTGGGCTCCCAGGTCCTTCTCCCAAGCCTATAGTATCTGGTGTTCCCAGAGGATCTCCCATCCAACTACTAACCAAGTCCAACCCTGCTTAGCTTCCGAGATCTGACGGGATCAAATGCCACAGGGCTATGGCTGCAGGCTCCAGCACATGAATGAAGTAAAAATTACTATCCTAAATAGGGATGACTGCAGGCTCTAGCACATGAATGAAGTAAAAATTACTGTGCTAAATGTGGATGAATTATGTATTAATATCTATACCTAATATTATATTCCTTCTGAGCACAATTATACCACCATTATAGAAAATAAAAGGAAATAAGTGGTGGCACTTCAAATGCCACAGTCTGTTTTTGTTAGGTTCTATTAAGTTGGATCCAACTCATAGCAACCTTATGTACAACAGAATGAAACACTCCCTGACACTGCCATGCCCAGCACTATGTCAGTGCTTCTTTGCTATTCATAGTGTTTTCACTGGTTGATTCTTTTGGGAGTGGACTGCCGGGTTCTTGGGTTCTTCTCCCTAGACTGCAGCACCCGGTGTTCCCAGGCGGCCTCCCATCCAAGGACTAACCAGACCAACTCTGCTTAGCTTACAAGATCAGTTGGGATCAGATGCCAGAGTGCTATGGCTGCAGACATGCCACATTCAGAATGGCTAAATCCTAGGCAAGGGTGCTATATGAAGTTCAGGTGTTTGATTAGAACATGCACTGTCTAGTGCTTCATTCTGAAAAAGAGAGACAGCCATTACAGGTTGCAGAATGAATCAACTGGGAGGTATGTGTGAAGAAGCAAATGGACGTTGTCAGGAGTTCTTTTCTCTTTGTTTTATAGTAGTACCAGCTCCATATTTTCCAAAGCCCTAGCCAGAATTGGTTTCTATTAATAATTCCATTCTACTTCTTTCTTGAGGAATAATTCTGAGTTTGAGGAAATGAGCTATTTCAGAAGCACAGGTTAATCCATATTCATCCTCTTATTTTTAATAGCTCCTGAGGCAATCCCAAACAATTGTTGTTGTTGTTGTTAGGTGCCGTCGAGTCGAGTCCGACTCATAGCGACCCTATGTACAGCAGATCGAAACACTTGCCGATTCTGTGCCAGGCAAACCATCTTATTTATGTTTAAACCCATTGTTGCAGACACTGTGTTAATCCATCTGGTGGAGGGTTTTCCTCTTTTCCATTGACCTGCCACTCTTCCAAACATGATGTC